>JAIUZE010015823.1:0-30255 GCA_022085475.1 Heliosperma pusillum | reverse complement strand
ATCACCCTACTTACCCGAGGTAAAAAGGGACCCACGAGCGTGGTAGCCCTAATGAACACGGGGTTCATAGGTGCTTCAATTGGTAAGGCTAAATCTCAATTTTTTAAGTTATGTGAGAGGTCTTGTCAATTTAGTTATTAATTCCTTATAAGCGAACTAAGTCGGTGAATTTTGAATAACTTTGAATTGACAATCGAGAAATAAAAATGCATGTTGGCGATTTTGACATGAGCGAAAAAACATAAAGCAAGCAAATAATAAATCCTAGTATGGCCACCTAGCTAATCTAATTAACTAGACGATTACAAAATCGGAAACCAACTCCTTGGCCCCTTGCCTCTTTACGGTACATGCTCCAAAAAGGCACCGTATTTTGGAACACCGACTTCGGGAATCTTCGTCTTCATAATAATTAATTATAAAATATACAAATAAAATTCCTATTATACATTTGATCTAAAAATGAAATTTAAATTATTACAAACGGCAATACGAGATCGCAAATAAAATTACAACCGAATCGGTATTCCCTTACATTACGGGTAATACAGATTAAAATAATCTAGGCCATACTAGGTATAATTTGCATTAAAAAATTAAATAAATGACATTCATTCATTCAAAAATCACAACATAAATAAAATGCTATAAAATCATGCCAAAATTGCCCTAAACACTTATCATGCTCATTCAAGCTCGGTTTTATGGATTTTATCGATTTTTAACCATTAAAAATCACTAATCAACACTCAAATCGTATTTAAGCTCAAAATAATTATCTAAACTGATTTAGAACTCAAAATTAGTCCCCACTAACTTTGTTTGTATTTAATTAGTTCGAATTGATCATATTTGCTAAATATAGAGGTTTAATCATAACATTTATGAAATAAACCCAAAATAAAATATAAAAATCATAAAAATTTGAAACCAAAAATTTTGTACATTCTGGAACATTTCCATGAATTATAAAAACCAGAAAAATTTGTCCAAAAATTTTGAATTAAGTTTATGAACAAATAACTTGATATTCAACGGTTTTATCAAATAAAAACCATTAAATATAGTACAATAGTGAAAAAAATTATAACATTTCACCAAGATGATATAAATAATATTATAAAATGTACCAAAAATTTTCAAGAGCATAAAAGGACGTTTCAAGTTTATGATCATAATAATCTCACTTTATAGACTTTTATCTCATAAATATCAAAAATCATGCAAAACTTAGTTAAAAGTCACGAAATTTTACATACAGTTTTTAGAACATGCATGTAAGATCATATCAAAATTTCGTGGCCGGAATCAACATGAAACTATTTTTAGTTAACTTTTAACATAAAACATGCATATTAACATGATTCACAGGCCATAAAGCAAAATAAATAGCAAATTAATCCCTAAAACCACCAAATTTGACCACAACCATTTTGAGGTCAGTAGGTATTCATGCAAATCAAAAATTTTGTGCAAACCAATTTTTAACACAAATTTTCAATTTTCCCCAAGTTATCGTATAACTCGATTTTAATGCTTAAAATCGACATACATGTAACAATTGAGCTCTGATACCACATGAAAGTCCTATACCTCTAATTAGACTCCTCTAATTAGTTCATTAAATTACATTAACTTAATGATTTAGGAACTAGTTATCATGCATGTAAATATAAAAGCATAAAAGAAAAGATAAGACGAAAACATCCTTACATGGGGTATTTTCGGTTCAATATGGGCACAATAAGAACTCCTTCTTATTGTTCTTGAGCATGAAATTAATGGATGATCCTCCATAAAACAACCTCCAAAGTAGAAGGCCTCCTTCTAGTTGCACCAAAGATTAAACCCAAATAATCTTAACTTATTATTAACTAGATAATAAGTAAGACATTATATTACTAATATTATTGTATTACTACACTAGTAATAAGACATGAATATTAGTGTTTATGAGAGTTTAGAGAGAAGTTGAGGATTTTAGAGAGATGTGAGAATAAAACACCAAAATGAAGTAAACCAAAAATGAACAATAATTGCTCTATTTGAAGGCTCTTTGGCCGGCACATATAAGCCCCATGTGGCCTCTAATTTTGATAATTTATTCTCATGCAAATATGTAGAGTGTAAGTAAGGTAGTGATGATTAGAGTTGTCATGTAATGTCACAATCACCAAGTGAATTATGAACATAAAATAGAACAATAATCATGCCCTTTCCACATGTACAAACTGGTGCACATATGTCCATTATGGACCATTTTGATTTTTGATATTTGTCCCACAAATATTTATTAATCATATGCTTAATTATCTTGTATAATTAAGTGTTAATTTGATCATATAACAATTATATGACACAAATAAATAAATAATATGTACTTAAATTTTAAGTAGTATTTTACCATTATATCAATATATAATGGGTCCCACAATGCTTAGTTAATTTATTTTACAACTACTTGTAAATATAATTAACTAATTACCTCTACTTCAAAATATATGCATTACCTCAACTAATTTAATGAATTAACGATTAATCACTAAATTAAATCTTAATTAATCGTATTAAAATAAGAGGTAAAATTTATTCAGTCATTTATCGTATAATTGACTAATAAACTTAAGTGGAATGAGTTCCTAACTCAATTTCCAATAAATAACTCTCGTAACTAAACATACATATCAAATATATGTAATGCTCTAATTAAACTGTATCGTATACAAATAATTAGTATTCTATTTGGGTCTCATCCTATAGGTGTGACCTAAAAGGATCAGTTGATTACCGCCGTCATACGACAATAACGTCAAACTCTAGTCAGCCAAGCGTTACCGATTTACGTTAATCAACTGACGTGGAGTATCAAAATATACTAATCATGCCACGTATATTCCAAATGAGATTTATTATATAAATGCACTATTGTGGAGGACACTTACTTCAACACTATCCACGGCCGAAAGTGAATACGTAAGTGCGGTACTTTGTTGTGCTCAACTCCTTTGGTTTCGTCAACAATTGCGCGACTATGGTATTGTTTTCACTTCAACTCTTATTTTTTGTGACAATACTAGTGCAATCAACATCTCAAAGAACCCTATACAACACTCTCGAATTAAGCATATAGAAATTAGACATCATTTTCTACGTGATCCTGTTGAGAAAGGACACATTAGTCTCAATTTTTGTAGAACGGAGGACCAAATTGCCGATATTTTTACAAAACCGTTGGAAAAAGAACAATTCAAAAAACTTTGGTTGGAAATTGGTTTGCTAAATCACATATAAATTTGATGAGATTATTTTCCTCAAGGACTAACTAGAGTAGACTGCATATTTAATTGACAAATCTATTCATCTTGGTCTATTGCATGCAAAGTAGTAAAGTGAGCAAAATAAAGCAGCATATTTTTGTTCCAAAATGGAACATTGAGCCGTCACTATCAATTGTCTTGTCAAATCAATTCAACTCCATATTCCCTCACACTCAACCGTCTACAACTTCCTAGCCCACTACCTACACCTATTCCCTCATAATTACCCTTTAACCTACACCCATTTCCTACACAAATCACCATAACCGTCCAAAGAAAAGAAACCCCTCACATCCTCAATCTCCTTCACATATCTCCCCTTCTTCTTAAAAAATGTCTCCAAAGAAATCACTCTCCACCATTAATAAGGAACTCAAGAACCTTCAAAGTTCTTACAAACCAAAAGTCCCCCCTCTAACAAAGCCAACGACTTCACCTACAAAAACCGTTGCCCCAAAGAAACCAAAAGTCATGGCACCTCCAAAAACCACACCAAAGCCGACTGTGACTCGGAAGAAAATGGTGGCTCAAAAAGCCAAACCATCATCTAAGAAACCGGAAGAAAATCATGAGGATGACATTGAAAGTGAGAACGTTTCTTGTGAAGAAGAAGAGCTTCCATAAAAAGAGGAACCCGGTTCAAAAGGAAAAGAAACCGGGTCTGTTGAGGAAACCGCCGGTTCACCTGAAAAAAATACCGGCTCTGAAGGAAAGGAAATCGGTTCGAATGACATTGATGATGATGATGCAGGATTGAGTGAACCATAACTCAATACGGGCACCAATGAGAATATGGAAACTGAGAAAAGTGCATCTACAATAGGTCCTCATCCCTCCACACGAAAGCGGCTCCGAACAATACCTGCAAATAAGGCTGATGAACCCTTGGAGGAAGAACCCATCCTAACATTGTTGCCTAAAAAGAAAACGAGAGCAACTCGGACCACGTCACAGAAGAGGAAACATGCTATGTCTGATACACTCGAGGAGGAAATCGCTAATAAAAAAGTCGAGACAATAGAGGCTGTCAACACCTGCACTGAAATCATTCCCATCTTCAGTGACCAAAACAAAGCCGAGGCCTTCAATCAACTGTCTAAAATGGAGTTGCCTCCGGAAACATTCGAATTTTGTGTTGAAGTGCTAAAGTGCAACCTCCACAGTGGCCGCAAATACTTCCCAACTTGGTATGATTCCTCCCCGGCCTTTAAATTTTTCAAACTAGCCATTCAAGCCCAAACATGGGTTGAGTTACTCCAGATAGACTGTCCTGTGTATATCTCGGAGGTGGCTCAATTTTATGCCACAGTCACTGTCGATGTGGCATATGGAACCCTTTCTGCTCTCATTAACAACAAACCATTTGTTCTTACCACTACTGCTCTGGCCAATCACTTGTCAATCCCATACAATAGTCTAAACCTTTACCTCAAAAATAGCTGGTCAGAAATTGAAGGCCTTACACCACAACAAATAATGGCCACTCTTAAGCCCGATAACCATGGCTCCTCTGTCATCAAAGCAATAGAACTTCAACCTCCTCATCGCATCCTTTTAACCTCATGTTTCGTGTTCTTCTCCCTGACAATGACAATCGCGGGAGATGCTCAATTATGGATATGGTCTTACTTTACCACTTGATTAATCACCAACCCATTAACCTTCCCGTCGTTATGTTCCATAAGATTAGAGATGTGGCTGCCGAAATTCAGGCCGCACGAGGTGATATCAAACTTGTTCTTCCATATGGGAATTGGCTGTCTAAGGTACTCTTGGCTGAGGGGTTGGTCGAGGCTGGTAGCAAAGGGACCGACAATCTCTCGGATGTAATGAATGAAGGTATGCTGTCTAGGATGTACATGGAGGTCCGCAACAATCGAGTAATCTGCCGCTATGCCAAGGGTAGGGAAAAGAGTGAACATTCCTCATCCACTAATCTTGCTCTTTTACAAAACTGCTTGCTCAGGTTGCCGCGGACATTAGCAAGCTTCGTACTGAAGTGGGTTCTCTCCGTGATGTGTGTAATGACATCTTGGAGCGTTTGGAGCTCTTGGAGGCTCGTAGAGCTGAAATTTGATTAACCCTACCCCTGCCTTGCCCTTTTGTTGATGGCTTATGTTAACCTTGGTCCAAAACTATGTTTGCTATGTTGTGTTCAAACCTCTTATTTTGCATGCTTTAAACTATTGTGATGTTTGTGTGACGTCTTTTATTGTGTACTCTTCTTGATGATGTCAAGAGGGGGAAGTGTTCAAATTAAATACCTTTGTGATCTTGCAACTCTTAGGCCCTCGTTCACCGTTTGAATATTGGCAGTCTTGGTTGGAAGTGATACTTAGTTGATATTAATGAAATCCCTAATCATATTGATCATGTAGAATAAAAATGTTCTAGTTCTATATCTTGACCAACCAACCATGGGCTTAGGGGGAAAAACACTCAATTTAATTTATTGGACTTGTCATCATCAAAGAGGGAATTTGTTAGGAATATATTGTTGATGATGATAAGTCCCCTTGTGGTATTTTAATTGTGTGTGTTTGTTCTTAGAGATTTCTCAATGTAGCATGAAGAATCCGTCTTAAGATTCAAAATGAAGCATGAATAATTCAAACCAAAGTTCAAGAGAATCAAAGAACATAAAAGAATATGATCAAGAAGAAGCCCTTAGCTAGATAGTTCGATATGTTGTATCAAAGGTAATTCAACTTGCTTGCCCTTGTTAAAGTGTCTGCAAAACCACATTGCGAGTCACTGTGGTTTCTGTTTCAGCGATATGGGAGAAAAACTTTCATTAAACCAAAAATCCAAAACTAGAAATATCTGTGCAAAACTTTATGGTTTACGTGATTTAATGAAAACAAGGAAAAAGAGAAACTAGGAGGAGGAGACATACTTTGGAATTTACTTGGACAAACTTTTTCTAAAGTCAAAAAGGGATTTTAACTTCTTTCCCAAAATAGATAAAAGTAGAAAGGTATCTTTTGGTATCCTACTTTACTTCTTTATCAATTTTGGAAAAACCTTTTCACCCAACAGACACAAACCAAAGCACATGTGCAAACTGTTTTTGTGTCACAAAGCTTGTCTTTTGAGAAAAGAGATTTTATACTTTTCTTCACCTAACCACTTTATCATCTATAAATAAAGACACCCTTCTCTCACAACTCTTAAGACTTTTCTGAGCTATTCAAGAGAAAATCATTTGCAAATCATTTATGCTTTCAAGTCCTTGTTCTTTTAAGTGTTTTTGCAAAATCAGTTTTCTGTTTTAAAAGTCTTCACTCGTTTTATAAAAAATCTCCCTTGAAACAGTTCGCTGCACTGTGACATTCTAAGCTTGTTTGATTATCTTGTGTTTAAGTCAAACTGCTGATCTCCCCGTCCTTTAAAAAGAACAATTGAGACCCCTTACTCTGTAAACCAGAAGATAAGAACAAAAGACTCTCGAAGCAGAGTAGCTTTGAGTTTGAGTGCAATCTTTGTTGATTGAGGTAGTTATTTTATTGTAAGGGGTTTAGTCATTAGAATTAATTTCTAAACATCAATAAAATAACGCTGGACGTAAGCTTCGGAGTAGAAGCTGAACCAGTTTTAAAAACCTCTTCTGTACTTTAATTTCCGTAGCTTATCTCTTGTTATTTCATTTCGCAAAACAGAATGACCACAGTCATGCTCACTGTGACATAATATCACTGTCTTTCTTTGTGAACTTAACAAACTATTAAGTCTCTCAAGAAATTGACTCCTTGTCTCTATTCTGTGCTTTGGTTTGTGTGGTGAAAAGTTTTTTCCAAAATTGATAAAGAAGTAAAGTAGGATACCAAAAGATACCTTTCTACTTTTATCTATTTTGGGAAATAAGTTAAAATCCCTTTTTGACTTTAGAAAAAGTTTGTCCAAGTAAATTCCAAAGTATGTCTCCTCCTCTCAATTTCTCTTTTTCCTTGTTTTCAATAAATCACGTAAACCAGAAAGTTTTGCACAGATATTTCTAGTTTTGGATTTTTGGTTTAATGAAAGTTTTTATCCCATATCGCTGAAACAGAAACCACAGTGACTCGCACTGTGGTTTTGCAGACACTTTAACAAGGGTAAGCAAGTTAAATTACCTTTGATACAACATCTAAACTAAGCATCATTTATCTTCGTCTTGATCAACTCTGGGCAGACTTAAAATGATCCTGAGGCATGATTTGAATGCTTCAAACTACATTTGAACACCTGAAAAACACACACGCGATTAATTAGCAAATGGAACTTGTCATCATCAATCAATCATGGTTCTAACAAATTCTCCCTTTGATGATGACAAGTTCAATAAATTGTGTGAATTTCCCCCTTTGCCCATGGTTGGTTGGTCAAGCATTTTCAAGACGGATTTGATACAAGATCATTGTACTTCGAGCATACTTAAATTAATCTAGGTTTCACATCTTACCAAGCTTGCGAACATAAGTACTGTAAACGTAAGCCTAAGAGTTAAAGGATCGCACATGCACACAATTAAATTACGCTATAGCATTTTCAGATGGGCATTTTATTTCACATGATAATTTAGGTAATAAAGCTAGGTATATATTTTTTAGAGTCCATTGCAGTATCCTATTTTGTATATGTCAGGTGTAGACCGTAACAATTGATGATCCGGCATGTGTAGATTGGAAATAATCAAGCTTCTAAACTGATTAATTGGTGAAGAAAATGGTGTTGTGGAAACAATGAGATTAATTGGTGATGGTAGGAAGTTCAAGGTCTTTTTAGAAGATTAAATTGAAATGTAGTAATAAAAGTAACGTTTTTTTTGTTTACTTTTTTTATTACAATAGCCATTTGTCGTTTTTTTTCTTCTAATTTGGTAGACCATTTTTCTTTTAATGTCCTTGAAGAGTATGGACTCCTAGTACCTAAGAGGGGGAGGGGGTGAATTAGGTGCCTTTTGAAATTTTCAACTAGTTCTTTATGAATTAAAGCGACTTGAGTGGAAGAGTAAAGAAGAGTTCTGATCGTGGCAACAGTCAGTTGAACTGTTACCAGTTCCTTTCATATTTAAGCGAAGTTGTAGCTGACAGTATTGATGATTGTTGTTATGCTAAAGTAAAGTATGTAAATCAAAAGTGCAGCGGAATTAGATAATATAAAGATCAACACACGATTTTGAATTGGTTCGGCCTACGATCTAAGGGCCTACGTCCAATCTTCATTATATTGCTTTGTTAATAAGAAATCTACTCCGACAACTTAAAAACCACTACAATAAAATGGTCAACAACCTACTCCGGTGTTGGAGCTAGTGTCCTCCACAGTTAGTGTGATAACGTGTATATATCTCTTACAGGTTCACAGGGTATACTTAGTATTCTTATCAGTTGATTAACGTTTATCGATAACGGTTGGCTTGCTAGAAGTTTGACGTTATTGTCATTTTAATGACGGTGATCAACTAGTCCCTAAAAGTCACACCTAAAGGATGTGTTTGAGAGATATGATTATATGAATAATATAATCATATTTATGCCTTATATGACTAAAAGGTTAGTCAAAGTAATGATGATACGATTATTTAATACGATTAAATAATGCTAGATGAGACGAATTAAATGTTAATTCGTAATTGAATATAAACTGTTATATCTAATTAATGTATATAATGTAATTATTTAATACGATTAAATAATGTAAGCTTAAACGAATTAAATGTTAATTCGTAATTAAATATAAACTGTTATATTTAATTAGAAAATTATAAATATACGATGTTTATAATTGACGTATATATTATAATAATACATACACATATTATACATTAAATAAAAAAAAAAGGAAGACTCCTATCTGGACTCCACTTTCTAATATAAGTAGAAGAAGAAGAGGGAAGACTCCTCCCTCTACCCTACTACTACTTACACGGCTAAAATAGAGAAAAAAGAGTCTTATATAAACTCTTCTTCTCTACATGATTCATTCATTCAAAACTTGACACAAAATTATCAGTAATTTTTGTATTCTTTCTAGCACTAGAAAAGCCATATCTCAGAGCATCTTGGGTGCAACAATTAGGAGAATATCGATCTCGATATTTGTTCTTAGGCCATATTGCTATGACCAAAGGTTGATTCTAATCTTTATGCTTTTCGTTTATGACTCGTATTTCATATATTATAATTTCGTTATAATCCTTAAAATTCATGTATGAAATATACCGATATTTCCCACAAGTGGTATCAGAGACAGGCTACGAAATTATTTTATATGATTTTTCATGAATGATGAAAAAAAAATTCGGTCCAAAATTTTTATTCGGCAAAATTTTTTTTCCCGGGCCGTGTATTTTTTTGATTATTGTTTTCATTTGATTTATTGATATTGTTGTTTTAATATGTTAAGATGACAATATGATAAATTTGTAAATGTTTTAATTTAATAAGGATTTTTTTTTTTTTTTTTTTTTTGCAAGAAAGGTATGTCTCATATATTTCCAAGAAAAAGGGCATACATGAGGTTCTTACAAAGATAATATCCCCTAAGTTCTATATGTCCTCCAAGGCAAACAACTTACCTAGCACACCACAACTAGGCATTGAGAGTAGCTAGCAATTCCTCATGTACAAGTTCAGAAGTTTTGCTAAGCAACAATGCACTAACACTAAACTGGATTTCATTAAGCAAAGCTTGAATAGGCCTTTCAATTCCCTCAAATGCCCTCTTATTACGTTCCCTCCAGATTGCATAGACAATACAACCAATACAGCTAGTTATCATACTGTTTCTCCAATGTTTTCTATGAGCTTTTTGCATAGTCCAGACAATTAGAGAGCAAAGGTCAGTGCTGGATGAGTTCAGCCGCATCCATCTCTTCAGATGGCAGAGGAGAGCAGCAGTATAGTTGCATTGGAAGAAGAGGTGCTGAGCAGATTCAGCATCTTGCTTGCATAGGTAGCATCTATTGACAATGTAGAGCCCTCTAGCTACTAGAAGATCAATAGTAGCTAATTTATGTTGTACAGCTAGCATAATGGTAATGCGATGCTTAGAAATCATTTCACCTCTCTGGATGGCTCTGAATGCATCACAAACTAGCATTTTGAATCTGATTTCTTCATAGATTCTGCTGACATGAAGCTTACCATCCTCTGAACAGGAGTTCAGAAAATTCTGGACCTGCTCCTTGCCACCAAATTGATCAATACAGGCATTCCTGACATGAAGGATACCCCTAAGGCTTTCAGACATATTTTCTTTGATCTCTAAATCCCAAATTGTGCATTGTGCAAGATGGTAAGACTGTACCCAATTAACCCAAATGCCTCCAGACTGCTTATCAATCTCCCATAACCATTTGAGAAGTGCTGCTTTGTTCCAAGCCTCCATGGACTTGATGTTAAACCCTCCTTCAGTCCAAGGCACACAAATACTATGCCAGGCTTTAAAAACATGCTTTCTGGTGTTTTCTTGCCTTCCCCAAAAGATGTCTCTACTCAGTTTGCTGATATGCTTGCTAATGTGCCTGGGAAGAAGAAGGCTAGAACACCAGAAATTATTGAGACCAAAAACCATAGTATTGAGCACCAGGATTTTTCCAGCATAAGAGAGGTATTTAATAGAATGATTACCAATCAAATTCTGAATTTTGAGAATAAGATTATGATACATATGAACATTGAGTCTTGAAGAGTTTATAGGTATACCAAGGTACTTGAAAGGAAAAGATCCTTCATGTATTCCAATAGTTGTGAGAATAAGGTCCCTTATGGAATCATGAACACCTCCAAGATAAATCTCAGTCTTATCAAGATTTGCATTCAGACCAGACCATTTAGAGAATGTGTGAAGGATGTTAGCAGCACATTGGACAGAAGGCAGATCCCCTCGAGTGAAAATCATTAAATCATCAGCAAATACTAAGTGTGTTAGACCCAATCTGGAGCATTTGGGGTGATAGGATACATTAGGAAGTTGATGCAAGAGTCTAAGATTCCTTGAGAGGATTTCCATGCTAAGAACAAACAAATAAGGGGACATAGGGTCACCTTGTCTCACTCCACTCTTGCCTTTAAAGAATCCATGGTGAGAACCATTCACCTTAATAGTAAACCAGGATCCAGTGACACAGCTCATGATCCATTTAACAAAAATACGAGGGAAATTGAGATTAATCAGCATACTGTGAATAAAGTTCCATTGCAAAGTGTCAAAAGCTTTGCTGATGTCGACTTTAATCATGCACCTAGGAGTGACATTCCCTCTGTTGTAGCCCTTTAGCAAGCTTTGAGTAAGCATCACATTTTCAAATAGATTTCTTTTGTGTACAAAAGAAGCTTGCTCTGGGCCTATTAGCTTAGGCATAATAAGTTTCATTCGATTGGCAATGATCTTGGTGACAGTTTTATATATAGTAGAGCAACAAGAAATTGGCCTAAAGTCTTTGACAGATTGGGGAATAGGCTTCTTAGGTATGAGGGAGACCAGAGTGACATTAGCTTGCTTAGGCATAAATCCAGTCCTGAAGAAGTCCTCCACTGCAAGGCAGAAGTCATGACTAATAATGTTCCAAGCAGATTTGAAAAAACCAGAGGAGAAGCCATCTAAACCTGGACTTTTGTTAGAGTCAATGGAGAAGAGAGCCCTCTTTATTTCATCCATGCCAACAGGCTTTAGGAGCATGATCTGATCCTCATTATCCAGGCATTGTCCCTGTTGAATAATAGCAGAATCTAGTTCAGTAACATCAGTGGTTTTGCCAAGGAGGCTCTTATAGTAATCAACAAAAGCTTCTCCAACTCCATGCAGCCCTGTATGCTGGTGTCCATTGACATCATGAATATCTCCAATCATTTGGCATTGTTGTCTTTCTTTTATTTTTGCAAAAAAATAACTGGAGCAGGTATCATTATGCTTAATATTCTGGATCTTTGCTCTTTGAGAAAGGATACTAAGCTCAGTCTCCTTAAGCTTCCAAAACTCTTTAGAGACCTTCCTTTCCTCTTCAATAAAAGAAGCAGACATTGGAGAAGATTGGAGGTTTCGAAAGCATTGTGCAAGTTCCTGCCTCTTAGCATTAACCCTCTCACCAATGTTAGAGAAAATTTAATAAGGATTAAATTAGAATGTAAATGAAAATTGTTTTGAATGTTAATGAACATTTGTTTTTGCTATATATTTTCGGTATACATGATGTTAAATTGTTATTTTGCATCATGATTCATTAATTTTAATGATATTCTACTCAATTATGATTAGTCAAATATTAAGATAATCGATTTAATCATGATTTAGATATTCATTTTAAAATTTTAAAATTGAATCATCTAGTTTTATCAATGTTTAATAATGATTAGATGTTGATAATTGTACCAATCTTGAAATATTAGCAACATCAAAATTAAATAAATAAAAAACAGCCCGTAGCTGTTGTTTTAATTAAAAAAAAATTCGGATTTTTTGTTTTTTTTAAGTTGGCCGATTTTTTTTTATGCATTATATTGATAATGTATAATTGTTGTTGTGAAAAGGTTCACAATTATTGGATACCCAATTATTTTAAAATGGTTTAAAATAATGTTGGATTAATTCATATTATACGATAATATGAATTAAAATTGGATTATGTTTGATTGGAATTATTGTGAGTAATTAAGAAATTGTCACATAATTTTGATCATTTTAAATTAGGTGGTTTGGATAAATTACTCTACATAATTAAGGAATTATGTCTTGAATGATTAATTTATTATTGCTGCATTTTATTTTGTTGAATGATTTGTTGAATGGTTTATTTACGTATTTTTGCAATTGGTTGTAATTTGTATTACCTAGTGTGGCCTTAGTTGATTATGTTTTCGTAATGATGGAAACATGATCTTGATGTAATTTTGAGATCTCGAATCTCCTTTTGTTTTCTTTGAAATTATGTTTTTAAATTAGAATGTAAATAGGTTTATATTTTGTAATTTATTAAATGTAATTTGAGAAGACTAAAGATGGAGATCGGATTGCTCACTCCCGCTACATGGACCAAGATGGAACATCAAGACAAGCTTTTCGGGTCCAATTTGGATGGATTCCAAAGTTGTATTTTGTTCATTTTGGTAGATAGGTCACACTAGGACTTTGTAATTTTACGTATTTTTCGTTCTTGTTGCTTATCATCACATGATAGTTAGTGCATCATATTCCGCCTAAATCAAACCACCTACTAAAATGCATGAAAATTGACTCATATAGTTTGGATGTTTGTTATCATGGACATAAAGATGTCACACGAATTTTAGGCCATCATCTTAGTTTATTCATCCTCGCATGCTAGATATTCATTCACTTAAAATGAATTAAAAAAAAGTTGATGGGATCTTCCTCTAAAACCTATAATTGAGACTAGTCTTTATAGGTCAAACTACTATGAATCACTTCTTCGTCGGTAGGCATATAGGACCTTACTCTCCATATGACCCCTTCTACGTTGGGTAAGTAGTATGTGTTGACTTATTTTACCTCAACATCATAATCCGAAGAGTTTCTCGTGATTATGATGGACTAAAGATAAAATGTTATCGACCAAGAATTCTAAAGGTAGAATTAGCCAAAAGGTTGGTTTATCAATTTACAGATAATTGAGTCTTGAGATCATTTATATAATTCTTGAGGGAAGTCAATTGTATAAATGCTTGAGTCTTCGCATTAAACAAGTTTTGCACTAGACTTAATTCATATCGATGAGTATGCTTATTGTTATATTTTTCTTCTTTTTCGCAGTGTAGAATTCGTCTTATATTGATAATACTGCTATAACAAATGGCTGACCATAATGATGACCCTATGCCAAGTGCCACACTCGCACGCGGCTCCTGGCTTAAAACCTTCATGGACCACATGAATCAGTCCACGCGACGGAAGAATGACGGGTCCAACTTTGCGGACTGGGAGGCGGCATTACGGAATGCAGCCATTGCTGACGGCAAGCTCCAGTACTTGACTGAGCCAATACCGCCAAACCCAGGCCCCAATGCAAGAGCTAACGAGTCATTTGCTTATAATGACTTCGTTATGGAAGCGGGTGCGATAAAGAACGTACTCATCTTTGCAATGGAAACCAATTTGCAAAGACGCTTTATTGCCGAAGGTGCAAATAAGATTTTCACCACGCTCACTAATGAATTCTCAAAAGCACCGAGAATCGTTACTTATGAGCATACCTGTCGCTTCTTTGAGGCGAAACTCCAGAAGGGCCAACCAGTTAGCACACACATTCTTGATATGATTGAGAATGTCGAGAAACTAGAGGCATTTGATTGCAAAATCAGTGAGAGCATAGTCATTGACCGTGTGCTTCATTGTGACAACCCTCGCGAATGCGGAAATATAAAACATACAAGCATGTAAATAAATTTGCGGAAATACGGTATTTTAAAAACTTTTATACATGCAAGGTAGAAAATACGAGGAGTGTCAAATATTACAAACCAAATAAAAATACCACAAGAGACGTAGTCTCTCAAAGTGTTAACAAAAAACAAGGTTATTAGCAACTAGCTAAAATCGTCTAGAGGTGTTTTATCCAGGGACAACGCCCGCTAGCTGACACCCGAACCCAAAATATCAAGCAAAAAGCCATCCAATCAAGCAACCTGTTCATCCATGAAAAACATGAACGCCACAGTCAGTGGGGAGTAACTCCGGGTTCTCCCAGTCATATCACATCAAACGTACATAGAAGGAAATACCAAAGTAGAAGCATGCATATATAGATATACATGTGAGATACGATAAGAATAGATAGGCAATTCAATACATAATGATAAGAGCATATAGAATACAAATCCGAATCCATCATGTGATACAAAGACTCGGGGAAAACACTCTTAGGCAACCGAATACGCTCACTAGAGCTTGCATCTCACCGTTAGCGGTATAAGTTTGATAAGATTGAGACTAGACAAACAAACCATGCCAAGTCATGGTATGACCATGAATAATCAATCATGTAATCACCCATCCACACATAACAATACAATGACGACCTCTCTCACGGTAAATGAAACACACTAGCACCGTGTACATGGCAAGTATGATTAACAGGCATCCACGAGATCACATTTCCCTGAACGCATACACGATTCAATCCATTACGTATATGTAGACTAATTTCCTTCTGGTAGGAATGATAAGGCTCCTAATCTAAACCTGGCCAGATTCTCGGAATCACATTTTCCGATTAGACATGCGATCACGTTTCGCATCCAAGACTCGGTCAATCATAGACGCCGAGTACCCACATTCTCAGTAGATCAATTCACGAAAGAGGCGGAAAAGAGCACAAGCCTCATAACAAGCGGTACGCTACATGCAAATAACACCACCTCGCAAGTACACAACATTTGACGGCCGGGTCGATCAACGCATAGCGTTCAACTCCCAACAACGTCGTCGTATGCCCACTAACACATGAATTTAAGCAGTAGGATACCTCTCCGTTCCGACATTCCAGCCTTACGAACGGGAAGGTAGCCAAGGGAATGAGAGTACAAAGAACAAGACAAAATAGTGCTCAAACCGTATCATTTGTAAAAACCGACTCAAAGTGGGAACATACCAAAAACCGTCACAAAATATGAGAATAGGGAATCATATAAGTTTAAATATGATAAACATGAGTCAATACATGATACATAAGCATTAGAACAAGTTTATGAAGCATAAAGAATAAAAACATAGATCACCTCTCCAAAACAACGTTGTTTGGAAACCAACGAAAACAAGGGTCCACTTCAAACGGTCATAACTAGAGTTCTAGACATGAAAATGCAGCAATTCCAAGTGGAGGTGATAGTTTATTCTCTTACGCTTCCAATGGGATGTCACAAGCTCAAAACAAGCAAGTAACGAAGGAGATATGATCATTTTACGAAAAGGGGTCAGTGTAGGAAAACTGCAGTCGGCCACGCCTAACGCAGCCTGCGTCACCACGATGCAGCCTGCGTCCTACGACGCAGCCTGCGTCCCACACGGGATTCAGGACTGATCAAAACTAACATGTTATCAACAACCAAAAATCCTCATTTATCATAACAAACCATCAATTCACATATCAATTAACCACTAACAACAACCAACAACAACAACACAAGTCCTAAGCATACTAACCATAATCTAAATACGATTACTAGCCTAGAAAACACATAAAACACGTAAATGATATCGAGTAACCCTTCACCGTTACCTTTTCGCGTCTTTAAAAGGTTTCTAAACCTTCCTAGTCTCCACCTACATACAATTAGATAATAAAAGATGAATATCATTCACCTTGAGAAAGACGGATAATTTAAAAAGCGAGAAAGACGGTAATTTTATTACCAATACGGATAGAGGAAGCTAAGAGGGGAAAAATAAGACGAACCTAGATGAATTTGAGCAAGAAATGAAAGCGTAGCGATGATTCGAAGATGGATCAAATATGGAGGCTAGGGATTTGGGGTTTACTTAGTGATGAAGTAAGAAGAAGATTGAATGAGGGTGTTAGGGTTGTGAGGGAGTATATGAAGAGTAAGTGGAACAGTCAAGGAAAAAGTCAATAAAGTCAAAGACGGCTCAAGACGGGTTTTTCTTGAAATCTCGCGGAAATTCCAAATACGAACTCGGAAATTCTAAATTCGACTCGGAAAATTAAATTCTAAATTAAAACTACAATTTGCTGAAAAGTATCCGTAAAATATTTTTACTAGAAAAATAGGGTACATTTGCGGGTGTTACCTTCATTCACTTCATGATGGTTTTGCCCTTTTCAGGGCAAATTACTACATGAATGACATGAGGAAAAGTCTTCATGAGCTACATTCACTTCTCGTACAGACCGAGAAGGATCTGAAATTGAGTGGGAGCATGAAGCAAGATGTTCTCATGATTTCCAACAAGAACAAAGGTAAGGACAAAGCTCATGGCGACCTAAATGTAAGGAAGCAAAAGTTTAAAAAGTCAGGAAAGGGTAAGAGTGGCCCTGGTGAGACTAGTAGCTCATAAGGCAAGTCAAAGAGCAAGGACAGTGACAGTGAGTGCCACCATTGCCACAAGACTGAGCATTGTTGGAGGAACTGTCCCGTGTATCGTGAGGACATAAAAGCAGGCCGTGTCACTCCTGTTGTTATGTCATCTTATATTCATATGATTGAGATTAACCAAGCAAGTTTCGGAACTTGGGTACTTGATACTGGTTGTGGTTCTCATCTGTGTAATCATTTGCAGGGCCTAAAAAACATCACACCTCTCGCAAAGGGTGATGTGGACCTGCGAGTCGGGAATGGAGCAAAAGTTGCTGCAGTCTCAATGGGAGCATACGTAATCCAACTCCCGAGTGGATTTGAGTTGTATTTATATAACTGTTACTATGTACCCAGTGTATCTAAGAACATTATTTCTGTTTCCGTGCTTGATAAAGACGGTTTTTCATTTTCAATAAAAGACAATAGCTGTATTTTCTCTTTGAATGAAATGATTTATGGCAAAGCAGTTTCCATGAATGGCATTTATATCTTAGATCAAACAACAGACATATTACACATGAATAATAAGAAAGTAAAGATTGGTGACAAAGATCAAACTTATCTATGGCACTGTCGTATGGGACACATAAATGAAAAACGTGTAAAGAAGCTCATTGAGAATGGGACTATCTCCCCATTTGATTACGAATCATTTGGCACATGTGAATCATGTCTTATCGGCAAAATGACTCGAATTTCCTTCAAATGTGTTGGAATGCGTGCTAATGACCTATTAGGACTCATACATACTGATGTATGTGGACCTATGTCAATCAACGCAAGAGACGGCTATAGATATTTTATCACTTTCACGGATGATTTGAGTAGATACGGATATGTCTACTTAATGAAGCATAAAAGTGAGTCCTTTGAAAAGTTCAAGGAATTCGAGAATAAGGTTGAGAACCAACGGGGAACAAAGGTTAAAGCACTTCGATCAGATCGTGGAGGAAAATATCTTTCAAATGAGTTTGATCAACATCTTAAAGGCTGTGGCATAGTATTACAGTTAACTCCACTTGGAACACCTCAATTAAATGGTGTGTCCAAACGGAGAAATCGAACATTACTTGATATGGTTTGATCCATGATGAGTCACACGGTAGTACCTGATTCACTATGGGGTTTATCTCTTTTGTCAGCTGCTCTTATACTTAACCGAAGTCCGTCTAAAGCTGTAGACAAGACTCCATATGAGATATGGAAGGGAACGGTCCCTAACTTGTCCTTTATTCGGGTTTGGGGCTGCGAGGCTTATGTCAAGTGGAGACACGAGGATAAGCTCGGCCCGCTATCGGTCAAGACATACTTTATTGGTTATCCAAAAGGAATGTTTGGTCATTACTTCTATTCGCCTACCAAACATCGAGTTTTTGTTGCGGCTAGTGCGAAGTTCTTAGAGAAAGAGTTTCTTGAGAACAAGTCAAGTAATAGAACCTTCGGTCTGTCTGAGATTCAAGAACCAACAACCGAGCAACCGATGGAGGAAGATGTTCCTTCAACTTCTGCTACGGTTAATATTCCTCAGGAACCTAGGAGGTCGGGTAGAGTCTCCATTCCTTCAGACAGATACATTGGTATGGTCGAGGAGAATGATAGAGATGACATTTTGCTCCTAGAGAGTAACGAACCCGCTACCTATAAAGGTGCCATGACCTGTTCCGACTCTAAGCTATGGCTTGAAGCCATGAAATCCGAGATGGACTCCATGTATGAGAATGACGTATGGGATCTTGTTGATTTGCCTGATAAGGTACGACCTCTTCAGTGCAAATGGCTTTATAAGATAAAGCATTCTGTAGAAGGACAACCAGACACCTATAAGGCACGACTAGTGGCAAAAGGTTTCACTCAGGTGCAAGGATTGCATTATGATGAAATCTTTGCACCCGTAGTTATGCTGCGTTCCATTCGGATAATCTTAGCGATTGCCGCTTTTCATGACTATGAAATTTGGCAGATGGATGTGAAAACCGCCTTCTTAAACGGTTTTTTGGAGGAAGAATTGTACATGGTACAACCCGAAGGTTTCATTGATCCTAAAAATCCTAAGAAAGTGTGCAGGCTTAAGCGTTCCATTTATGTACTTAAGCAAGCTTCTCGGAGTTGGAAACATCGTTTCGACCAGGTGATAAAAGAGAATGGTTTCACTCGATCAGTCGAGGAACCATGCTTGTATGTCAAGTCGAGTGGGAGTAAGATTGTCTTCTTAATATTGTATGTCGATGACATACTCTTGATTGGGAATGACATTCCTCTCTTATCTTCGGTAAAAGTATGGTTAAAGAACCATTTCCAGATGAAAGATCTGGGTGAGGCACAACGTATATTAGGGATCCGTATCTATAGAGATAGATTACGACGGATGTTATCACTCAGTCAGGAGTCTTATATACATAAGATTCTTGAAAGGTTCAGCATGACCAACTCCAAGAAGGGGTACCTTCCAATGATTTCTGGGATGCATTTCAGTAAAACTCAGGCACCCAAGACATCGGAAGAGGTCGAGCGCATGAGTCGTGTTCCTTATGCATTTGAGTCCAAACGTGGCATATGCATTGAGTATGACGAGTCGGTACCAAGGCAATCCAGGTTAAACACATTGGATGGCTGTTAAAAATATCCTTAAGTACTTACGAAGCACTAAGGATTGGGTATTGACTTATGGAGGAGATACTAAGTTATCACAATCGGTTACACGGATGCTAGCTTCCAAACGGATCGAGATGACTCGAAATCTCAGTCTGGATTCGTCTTTACTCTTAATGGCACTGCAGTCAGTTGGAAAAGTTCCAAATAAATTGTTATAGCAGATTCTACGACTGATTCCGAGTACTATGCCGCTTCGGAAGCTGCAAATGAAGCTATATGGATGCGTCAGTTCTTACAAGGACTAACCATATATAGTTCCTAGTTCGAATGACCCAATCACCATCTATTGTGATAATAGAGGTGCCATCTTCCAAGCTAAGGAGCCTAAGTCTAGCAACAAGTCTAGACATGTACTTCGGAAGGCTCACATGATCCGAGATTACGTGGAGCAAAAGGAGATAGTGATAGACAAGATTGCTTCGGATGACAACATCGCGAACCCTCTCACTAAACCGTTTAAATATGATAAGCATGAAGGGCGCATTATTTCCATGGGAATTAAACGTGTTACTGAGTTGTAGTAGTTGTTTATATAGATTAGATAAATGTCTCTTTTTCATATACTATTCATAACATCATCGTATTGTTTCATATTTTGTTTTTCATGTGGATTGTACCACAACATTGAACACCACAAAGTGAACTGAATTACATTATATTTGTTTTGGTCCGTAATCGCCCACATGAGCTGACGAGCTTTTTATACGGTGTCGTTAAATCCGCAAATTAGCTAAATCAAATAACAATTTATAAAGCCAAATCTAGACTCAAACCAACCTAAGTAAAAAGGGTAGTAAGGGTAAGACAAGGATCGAACCCAAGGGAAAGCGATGAATGCTAAAAATCTAATCTAGACTCTTGCTAAAGACCGATTAAACAAATTAATTAATCTAACCACAAATTAAAACACTAATTGAAACAAAAACTTGAATTACTTACAAACTATGATATTCACAATGGAAAACATGTAGGACAAACACAAATGGAGAAAGTTTTTCATGAGAAATGATTATCAAGTCTAAATTTACTAACAACAACTAAATACTCAAAGATTCAAGTATGGAGAAATAACTTAGTGCAATTTTCCCAAGTTCCACCACAATTAACAAAGTAAAGATCCCTCCTTTCCTTCCTTTCTCTAATTATCTATTACAAACTTCTAAAAACTAGCCACCAATGAATTAAATCATCCATAAATGACTCAATAAAACTAAACCCATACTTATTAAAACATAAGCATAAATAAAGATGCAAGCTTTAAGCACAAAACCAAAGAAGCATGCTAGAATCATGTAATAAAACATTAAACCATGTCCTAAATACACAATAATCCAAATTCCACTAAAAAGGTTCCAACTTTTAAACCAAAGTTACAAACTTTCAAGTTGCTTCAACAAATATCAAGACAAATCAACCAAATTCATCAAGACAAGCAATTTAATCAAACAAACAATTACTAAGATGGTTAGTCTTAACAACAATTCATTCAACAAGGAAATTCAAACAAGGAAAATGGAATTAAATAGAGAAGGAAGGATTAAAAAGGTCTTACAATGCTAAAAGGGAAGAACTTGTTCAAATTACACTAAGCAAAAGAAGATTAGCTACCCATAGTCTTCATATTACAACCCATTTCTAAGCAAAAACCCATTACAAAAGCCAAACTTGAAGAACAAAGTAGAGAAAAATGCTAAGGAAAATATGATGTTGTATGTTGAATGCTTGATTTCTTCCTTGCCTCTCTTCAGAAATCTTCTTTTATACCCTTGGTCCGCAAACCTAGGGGCCTTGAAAGGTGGGCTTCCAAAAGACAAGACGAGAAAATGAGAAAAAACCCGTGCTGAGAGATGACGCAGGCTGCGTCCTACGACGCAGGCTGCGTCGTGCTGACGCAGGCTGCGTCGAGCACTGCCCAACTTTTGCCTTGTTTTCCTTCTTGACTTTCGTTGACCCCATGGATATTGACCCCGCCTTGACTTCCATTGACCCAATGGGCTTGGTCTTCATACCTTGATGATTCATTGCTAGCCCATTCAAAATTTCCGGGTTTTGGGTCTCGGGGTTTCGGGTTTGACTTTTATTGACTTTACGGAATTTAACTCTCAAAATTGACTTAAAGTACTAAATACTATCATTATTACAAAAACTAAAATTAACATAAAATAAAACTAATGACCCGTAAAAAGTAGAGCGAAAGACTCTAAAAAATACTACTAGACACGACAATATTTGACGTTGTCAAACACCCCCACACTTGGACTTTTACTCGTCCCGAGTAAACTCGAGATTAGCACAAATGACACGAGCCCAACAAAGTGTGTGTGGAGGTATTGACCTCTCTTCCCTCACTACACCCTTCTTATACTCCCTCTTAAACAATCCACCCATGACAAAAACAAAATAAAAAGACTCAATTCTTGTGACACTCTTCTCTCACTCCCCCTCCTTATATCATCCCTCAAGACTTAAGACACGACATGCCACCTACTCCGACTCAAATCAACTCCTCCCTCCTTATAGCTCCAAATAAAGTAGTATGACCATCTTTGCCTTATCCCAAGGCATAGCGAGATGGTCTTTCTCAACAATCTTCACACAAATCCACTCCTTATATCACCCCCTTATTACTCCACTAATGCAAATCATGGGTACTTGGTTGGCCCCAAACTTCACAATTTGCACAACCAAGCGACCACCAACATAAATCCACCAATTTGAAACAAAGTTTTGTGACTCAAAAAATAAAAATAAATGGGATCCTAAACTAGCCTCCTTCCAATTTCCTCCTTATCACCCCCTTCTTATTCCTCCAAAATCCTCATCATGGGAAGAATTATGCTCAAATTTTTTTTTCATTTTTTTTTCATTTTTTTTTTTTCATTTTTTTTCTTGAAAATCCCTCATTTTGCCTAAGGTGCCCTTTCGGGTTTTCACCTTAGCTTTTCCTTTCCTCTCATTGGTGGCTCGCAACTCGATTTTTCATTTTGCCCGGAATGCCCTTTCGGGTTTTCATTCCGTCCTCGGCCACCTTCCCAATTTTTGCCTAGGTGCCCACCCTTGTGGGTTTTCACCTAGCCGGGATTTTCAAACTTTTTTTTTTTTTTTTTTTTTTTAAAAAAAAAAAAACATCAAAACATGAATAAAACGTACTTATGTAACATCAGAACTCCTCCCCCACACTTAGTTTCCACATTGCCCTCAATGTGGAGGAGATGTACAAAAAGTACGGGTTGCCTCCCGTAAAGCGCTTTTGGTTTTTGTTTTTTTTTTTTCGTTTGCTCGACGCCTTTTCAAGATCATTCTTCTTCAAGACTCAAGAGCGGAACAACTCAACGCCCTTAGTAACTTATCAAACACATTAGCCCATAAAGATGAGAAGTGGAGGTAGTAGGTTGGAATAATATGGCAAGTGTAGTCAAGACTAAATGATTCTATGTCGTGGTAAGGCTCCTTGAAAGAGAAGCTGGATTTGGCAAAAACCAAGTAATAATGAGAGGACTCATGAGCTTCTTTGTGGAATACATTTGATGACATTTCAAAGCAAATTTGAGGCGGTTCCTCCTTGCGGGGGTACACCTCTACAAACTCATTTTCCATATTCATTTTCGCAACCTCCTTAACCTCCACACTAGCAAGTTTTATAGTCTTAGGAAGGTCACAAACAACATCATCAAGAGCCTTTACCTCCTCCTTTTCAATCTCAACCTCCCCCAAACTCATGTCTTCTTGCTCATTCTTCTCAAACACCTCACTCATTAATCCCGTAAAAGTAAAATTTGGGCAAGAATTACTACGAACTAAGGAGATTTTATCAAGGTGTGAGGCATCAACTCCGGAACTCGGAATGTGAATAGGGGTCTCAATGGATGGTAAGGCCCAAGAGGATTTCAAGTCACAAACATCATCTTCATCATCCCAAAAATCATATTCATCAACAACACACTTTTTATAATTGTGACTCATTTCATGCTTAGGGGAAGGAGGGTCTTCAACCTTAAAGTCATACTCATCACTAATGAAACCATCATCAACATAAGAATCATCTAAAGTGTGCATCTCATCTTGTTCGATACTACTTTCTTCGATATCCCTAAGGAGTTGGTTTACTTGAATTTCAAGGTTTTCCAACCTCACATTGTATAGCTCTTGATGCTCTTTAGCTATAGCCCTTTCAATTTGATTAGCTACCCTTTCAATTTGATTAGCTTTCTCAAAGTCTTGTGGCCCTTTGATAATATCTTGCAATATGTCATTGATGCTCATTGAACATGTGTCATTGGTAAGCATTTCCTCACTTTGGTTGAATTGGGGTTGACAAGAATTTTCCAACTCCCATATAAATGTCTCTTTAGCCAAGTAAAGGAAAAAATCCCACTTCTCTTCATAATCAAACTCATACTTAAACTTTGCATCACTCAAACGATGAACATGAAACATGGTTTCTTCATTCAACCCATTAAACAATACATGACAAAGCTCCCAAGTTTGATAAGAGTAGTGACAATTTGAGGCATAGTCCCCCAATCGATCAAAATATGCACAAAATGGTTCATTCTCAAATTGGAAAAAAATTTAAGTTTGCCATTTCATCAAACAAGTTAAACAATCTACAACAAGTAATTGACTCCTAATATTTACAAGAAGGAACATACAAATTTAAGCCAAATGTTTAGACTAGCTTTAGCTTTGTTGCCTTCCCCGGCAACGGCGCCAAATTTGACGGGCTAAAATACGGTGTCGTTAATTCCGCAAATTAACTAGGCCAAATAGAAATTTATAATACCTTACCTAGACTCAAACCAACCTAAATAAATGGGTAGTAAGGGTGATGCGATTGTGCAGCGGAATAGGACATGATTTATAACCGGGATATTTGCCAACGCTAGACCTATAGCATTAACAATGGGAAATCACTCAATACGCGTCGAATGATTCGTTCTTAAGTTTTGGAATACGCGTCCCAACTCTCAAGCTGTGATTGAACTCGCTCAAACACTCATGTTCTCGCAATTAACAACGTTAATTTGCAAACAGGAAATTCTTTTTCTTATTCAAAATCTTGTGTTAATTTTATCACCAAAACAAGGCCTTAAATAGGCATTATCACACGCCTATTATGGCTGTCACAATATGGTAATAACTACCTAATTAAGACTCTTTAACTAGGCTAAAACTTACCTAATCTAGCAGCTCTACAATAATTATAAAATAGAATCCTATGCAGCCATAAACAAGCAATTAACACTAGTTTTATGACTATAATTAACTACTATTTATGACCCTCTAACAGCCATATTATTAGACACAAATGCAGAAATAATAAGACTTTAAATGATAATAAAACAAGGTGTAAATGACAACTATGACTCAGTCCATTCAACCGTTGCTTCCCTCTTGCTGTGTAAACAGTCAATTAGACTGTTACATTGCAGTTATGACACAGTCCATTAGACTGTTGCATCAGGCTTGCTCGGCTTCAATGGCTCCTTATTCAATGAAACCTCGTGAACTATGTAACCGTGGTCCTACTCGTATCATTCCCTCTCCCTTTAAAAAGAATTGTCCTCAATTCTCGACGCTTTCCTCGCTTGTGTGCAACCTGTTTGAATCTCACCTTAGATCGAGGTTTTGACATACCGCGGGACAACAATTCAGGCCATTCGAGGTTCGATTGGCCTGTATCTTTCAAACCCACATCGACTAATACGTTGTTACTCCCAACCAATGAAACCTTACTACTTTGCCTAGAGGGATAGATGGTTTCAGGCCTATTTCTCTTGGCGTAGGGATTCAACCCAATCCAAGATGTATCTGACCAAGTTTCGGACAGCCCCCATTCGTCGTCACATATCCTTGGTGACGCGATGCCCCAATTAAACGGACAATCTTGCTGTAAATGGTGTCCATCACAAATACAACACCCAACATCGATCATGGCTTGCACAACATCATCAAAGGGATTTTCTTTCTTAACCTGCTTAAAAACAAACTTGAGACTACCATCTCATTCAGTTGTGTCTCTACACGCCTCACACCTTTCTCCAACGCCTTTCATCTCCTCTATGGGTCGTGATTCAAGAGCAGAACCCACCTTGTTTTCACGACTTCCGTGGGCTGTTGAAATCGTCCCCATGTTCTCCTTGTTAACTAAACAGCAAGGAAACTTGTCCAAAACAGCCATTTCTGGGTTCGGACAGTTAAGAACAACTTCGGGAGTGTTATGAACCACAAGTACCGTGTCTCCTGATTCTTGCACCGCCTGGTTGTTAGCAAGTACATCGCCTGCCTCATAATACTCATCGAACACTGGTGGTAGATCTGGATTGAAAAGTGCCATTTCCCCCATTGGATCGTCTTGGTTTAAGGAAATCAAGAGCCTAAGCTCTGATACCATATGATGCGATTGAGCAGCGGAATATGACATGATTTGTAACCGGGATATTTGCCAACGCTAGACCTATAGCATTAACAATGGGAAATCACTCAATACGCGTCGAATGATTCGTTCTTAAGTTTTGGAATACGCGTCCCAACTCTCAAGCTGTGATTGAACTCGCTCAAACACTCATGTTCTCGCAATTAACAACGTTAATTTGCAAACAGGAAATTCTTTTTCTTATTCAAAATCTTGTGTTAATCTTATCACCAAAACAAGGCCTTAAATAGGCATTATCACACGCCTATTATGGCTGTCACAATATGGTAATAACTACCTAATTAAGACTCTTTAACTAGGCTAAAACTTACCTAATCTAGCAGCTCTACAATAATTATAAAATAGAATCCTATGCAGCCATAAACAAGCAATTAACACTAGTTTTATGACTATAATTAACTACTATTTATGACCCTCTAACAGCCATATTATTAGACACAAATGCAGAAATAATAAGACTTTAAATGATAATAAAACAAGGTGTAAATGACAACTATGACTCAGTCCATTCAACCGTTGCTTCCCTCTTGCTGTGTAAACAGTCAATTAGACTGTTACATTGCAGTTATGACACAGTCCATTAGACTGTTGCATCAGGCTTGCTCGGCTTCAATGGCTCCTTATTCAATGAAACCTCGTGAACTATGTAACCGTGGTCCTACTCGTAGCAAAAGGGTAAGAAAAGGATCGAACCCAAGGGAAAGCGGTAATGCTAAAATAATCTCATCTAGACTCTTGCAAAATATCAATTAACAACACTAATGACTCTAATCACAAATTAAGACACTAATTACTAACTAAGACACTAATTAAAACAAAGGCTTAAAGTAATTACAAACTATGATATTCACAATGGAAAACATGTAGATAACATATAGGGAGAAAGTTTTTCATGAGAATTAATTATCAAATCTAAAATTACCAACAACAACTAAATACTCAAAGATTCAAATATGGAGAAGTAACTTAGTGCAATTATCCCAAGTTCCCCACAATTTAACAAAGTAAAGACCCCTCCTTTCCTCTCTTCTCTAATTATCTATTACAAGCTTCTAAGAACTAGCCACCATGAATTAAACCATCCATAAATGACCCAATACAACTCCACCAATACTTATTAAAACATAAGCATAAATAAAGATACAAGCTTTAAGCACAAAACCAAGAAACATGCTAGAATCATGTAATAAAACATTAAACCATGTTCTAATTACACAACAACCCAAATTCCACTCAAAAGATTCCAACTTTTAAACCAAAGTTACAATCTTTCAAGGTTGCTTCAACAAATACCAAGACAAATTAACCAAATTCATCAAGACAAAGCAAATAATTAAACAAACAATTGCTAGGATGGTTAGTCTTAACAACAATTCATTCAACAATGGAATTCAAACATAAGAAAATGGAATAAAATATAGAAGGAAGGATTAAAAAGGTCTTACAATGCTAAGCAAAGAAAGTCCTAGCTACCCATAGTCTTCATATTACAACCCATTTCTAAATAAAATCAATTACAAGAGCCAAAGTTGAAGAACAAAGTAGAGAGTTTCTAAGGAAAAATATGATGTTGAATGTTGTATGCTTGGCTCCCTTCTCTCTCTTCGGATTTCTGCTTAAATACCCTTGGTCCGCAAACCTAGGGGCCTTGAAAGGTGGGCTTTCAAAAGACAAGACGGAGAATTGAAGAAATGTCGAGCTGAGAAAGGACGCAGGCTGCTTCCAACGATGCAGGCTGCGTCGTGCTGACGCAGGCAGCGTCGTGCTGACGCATGCAGCGTCGTGCTGACGCAGGCTGCGTCGTGCTGACGCAGGCTGCGTCGTGCTGACGCAGGCTGCGTCGTGCTGACGCAGGCTGCGTCATGTACTGCCCGATTTCCCTTTGCTTTTCCTTCTTGACTTTCGTTAACTCATGGACTTTTGGCCCCGCCTTGACTTCCATTGACCCATTGGGTTTGGTCTTCATGCCTTGGTGATTCATTGCTAGCCCACTCCAATTTCCGGGTTTTTGGGTCTCGGGTTTCGGGTTTGACTTTCGTTGACTTCCGGGTTTTACTCTCAAAATTGACTCAAAATACTAAATAATAACATTATTACTAAAACTAAAGTTAACATAAAATAACGCTAATGACCCGTAAAAAGTAAAACAAAAGACCCTAATGAGTACTACTAGACACAACACAATTTGGTGTTGTCAGTCTTCCTTCATTACCAATTGTTTACGTTGTAACTCCTTGTGTGAACAATGAGTCTTCCATCATTACCCATTTTTTGCATTGTAACTCCTTCTGTGAACAATGAGTCTTCCTTCATTACCCATAGTTTGCATTGTAACTCCTTCTGTGAACAATTAGTATTCCTTCATTACCCATTGTTAGCATTGTAACTCCTTCTGTGAACAATGAGTCTTCCTTATTTCATCACCCATTGTTAGCATTGTAACTCAGTGTGTGATCAATGAGTCTTTCTTCAATACCCATAGTTTGCATTGTAACTCGTTGTGTGAAAAATGAGTCTTCCTTCATTACACATTGTTTGCAATGTACCTCCTTGTGTGAACAATGAGTCCTCCTTTCTTCATCACCTGTTGTTTGTATTGTATCTCCTTGTGTGAACAATGAGTCTTCCTTTCTTCATTACCCATTTATTGCATTGTAACTCCTTGTGTGAACAATGAGTCTTCCTTCATTACCCATTGTTTGCATTGTGACTCCTTGTGTGGAAAATGAGTCTTCCTTCATTAGGCATTGTTTGCATTGTAAATCCTTGTGTGAACAATGAGTCTTCCTTCATTACCCATTGTTTGAATCGTAACTCCTTGTGTGAACAATGAGTCTTCCTTTCTTCATTACCCATTGTTTGCATTGTAACTCCTTGGGTGAACATTGAATCTTCCTTCATTACCCATTGTTTGCATTGTAACTCCTTCTGTGAACAATGAGTGTTCCTTCAATACCCATAGTTTGCATTGTAACTCCTTGTGTGAACAACAAGTCTTCCTTCATTACCCATTGTTTGCATTGTAACTCCTTGTGTGAACAATGAATCTTCCTTTATTCATTACCCATTGTTTGCATTGTAACTCCTTTTGTGAACGATGAGTCTTCCTTCATTACACATTTGTTTGCATTGTAACTCCTTGTGTGAACAATGAGTCTTCCTTCATTACCCATAGTTTGCATTGTAAGTCCTTGTGTGAACAATGAGTCTTCCTTCATTACCCATTGTTTGCATTGTAACTCCTTGTTTTTCATTCTTCCTTACCCATTGTTTGCATTGTAACTCCTTGTGTGAACGATGAGTCTTCCTTCATTACCCATTGTTTGAATCGTAACTCCTTGTGTGAACAATGAGTCTTCCTTTCTTCATCACCCAATGTTTTCATTGTAACTCCTTGTCTTTCTTTCTTCATTACCCTATGTTTGCATTGTAACTCCTTGTGTGAACGATGAGTCTTCTTTCATTACCCATTGCTTGAATTTTAAATCCTTGTCTTTCTTTCTTCATTACCCATTATTTGGATTGTAACTCCTACTGTGAATAATGAGTCTTCCTTAATTACCCATAGTTTGCATTGTAACTCTTTCTGTGAACAATGAGTCTTTCTTTCTTCATCACGCATTTATTGCATTGTAACTCCTTATGTGAACGATGAGTCTTCCTTCATTACCCATTGTTTCAATAGTAACTCCTTGTGTGAACAATGAGTCTTCCTTCATTACCCATTGTTTGCATTGTAAGTAATTGTCTGAACAATGAGTCTTCCTTCATTACCCATTGTTTGCATTGTAACTCCTTGTGTGAACAATGAGTCTTC
>JAIUZE010015821.1:0-13865 GCA_022085475.1 Heliosperma pusillum | reverse complement strand
TATGTGCTGATGTTAGTAAAATGACACCCCTTCAAAGGAAGATTCATCATAAGAAATTGGAGGAAATTGCTGCAAAACGTGGCATCAATATTGATGATTTCTTAGAATAACTGTTAGAATTAAGTTAATATTTAATTATGTATTGTATTATTATGTTGATTTTATTAAATTATTGTGTAATGTATAATTATGGTCTTGTATAATTATCGTATATGTATTAAATCATTATGTATTATATAATTATGTATGTATAATTATCATATGTGTTGTCATTTCAAGTCTTATCTATTTCTACTTATTTTCAAAAACTTGTTCTGATTTGTTGCAGTGATAATGTGCTACTCTGATTTAGTGCAGTAATAATGTCCTACTTTTAATTATCATGTCTTGTCATTTCAGCTTTTCTATTGCATTATTATACAAAATGACAAATCATTTCAATTATTTTGTTAAAGTTAACTCAATCAAACCCCTTTAAATTCTAAAACAGATGTTTCAAATTCTCATTCCATTATCTCCCTCTCTCTCATAAATTTATCAAGTTTTTTGCAAATTAAACCAAAATTATGTCAGATAATATTTCCTTTGAAGATATCTATGAAGAAATGTTTAATTCATATGTGGAATCCAATGACACAATGAATATAGTATCAAATATAATGAGTGACATAGAGGAAGCAACATCATCCTCTAACAATAAAAGTAGAAAGAAAAGAAGTTATATAGAAAGAGGGCGTGAAGAAGGGCATGCTCGTATATGGAATGATTATTTTTCAAACGACCCTATTTATACAAATAATCAATTTCGTAGAAGGTTTAGGATGCGTAAGGAGTTATTTCTTCGTATCGTAAATGCTCTTGAAAATCACGACTCTTATTTTGAAAATACTGTTGATGGAATTGGTAGAGATAAAATTTCTTCAATTCAAAAATGCACGGCTTCCATTCGTATGCTTGCTTATGGGATGGCAGGTGATGCTGTGGATGACTATGTACGCATGGCAGGAACTACTGCTATCCAATGTTTGAAAAAATTTAATGAATGCGTAAATGATGTATTTGGGGCTCAGAAAGCCTACCGCAGATGACATTGAACGATTACTTCAGGTTGGAGAAAACCGCGGCTTTCCTGGTATGCTTGGTAGTATTGACTGCATGCATTGGCGATGGGAAAAGTGTCCAACAGCATGGCATGGCATGTTCACTTCAGGCCACCAAGGTAAGCCGACCATGATTCTTGAAGCTATCGCCTCGTATGATTTATGGATTTGGCATGCCTATTTTGGAATTGCGGGTTCAAACAATGATATAAATGTCTTAGATCGTTCTCCAATTTTTGATGAATTTCTCGATGGTCGAGGTCCAAACGTTCAATTTATGGTGAATGGGTCTCAATACAATATGGGGTACTATCTTGCAGATGGTATATATCCAGAGTGGCATGTATTTGTAAAAACAATCCCACGAGCGCACATGTTATCCGAGAAAAGACAACTATTTGCGAAACATCAAGAAAGTGCGAGAAAAGATGTTGAAAGAGCTTTTGAGGTATTAAAAAAAAGGTTCACGATTGTTGCTAACCCATCACGTTTCTGGAAAAGAAGTGAAGTTGGGGATATCATGAAAACATGTATCATATTACACAATATGATAATCGAAGATGAGAGGGATGAAAACGATATTTCTAATGATTTTCAATATGATGTCGCTCAAAATCAAGAAAACGAGCCTGAAATTATAAACGGCGTTCTTCCCAATTATTACTCCCATCGTGAACAATACTTTGAAAATCATCGTCGAATTCGTAATCGAGCCCACCATCATCAACTTCAAGCTGACTTGGTGGAACACATATGGCACCGTTCTAGGGATATTTAATTATTTATCTCGTTTATCTCTATTTTTTTTCGTTTTATTTTATGTTTTATGTAATTTTCCTTAGTGTCTTCGAATTTAGTTTGAAATGTAATTTCTTTTATCAATATATATGCCGGTATTAAAAAAAAAAGATATCTCAAGATTTATTTAATATTTGATTTATTTAAGTTAAGTGGAAAATATGGCATCATAAAATGAATGTAAAATATTGAATGAATGAAATAAATGAAGTAAAATAAGTAAGTGGAAAGTTGAGGTGGCAAAGTCTGAAATGAGTCTGAGGATAAAGTAATATTTTTGAGTGAGTCTGAGAGTCTATGGGTCTGAGTCTGAGAATAAAAAATTAGTGGAAAGCTGAGGTGGCAGGGTCAGAAGTCTGAAGATGGGTCTGTGGATAAACTTAGTCTAATAGTGTTTGATATAATAAGCATGACGAATAAAAAGTTATAAAGGAAAACAACTTGTTAATAAAATGTGCTACACTAAGTGAATGAAACTAACAATTCTAATGTAGAAAACAATGAAACTATGATTAACTAATGTTACGATTAACTAGATGATTTGTAAGGTAAATGACGGAAATGAATACTAACATAAAACTAGAATTAGGAATACCGCAATAGAGAAATATAACTCGGAAATGAAGAACAAATAACCCAAATGCTTGAATGGAAAGATTGCAATACAACTTCAAAATGTAACCAAATGTTGACAAAGTAATAACTAAATGTTTAACTAGGTATAAAACTAAGAGAAACTTGTGCTTAAACTAAGGAAATGTAATGAAAAGATATGAGTAAGGATGTGAAAGATGTGTGTAAGATATGAAAAGATGTGATAAAAGATGTCCCTAAGTGTCGAAGTCCCTCTCCTTTATATAGGGAGAGGGGACTTGAAACGTTTGTGTTCACAGAAGCCAAACCCCGATCGGGGCTGGCTCCGATCGGGGCGAAATTCGGGATATTCGGATCCGAATCCTCAAAAGTCATAATTTTAAAACAAGAGGATATCGATTCGGATTTCAATCCAGATTGGTTATTCGATTTTGCTCAGCCCTAGAAGTAACCATGAAGTAACCATCTGTTGAATTGCTAGATGTTTATTAAAGTGTATATAGAGGCGATTCTGGTTACACTCCAAAAGATAAAAATAAAACTAATAAATCCAATATTAGAACAAAATGTTTTCAAAGGTAATCGAAACAACATCCTGGGAAAGGATTGTTGTACACAAGACTCAACTAAGACCAATGTCGTGCAAATGCGTCAGGAAACGTCTGAATGCAGATTAAGACTGTACAAACCTGTGTGTTCTGTTATGATTAAGGTTTCGCCTTAGTTGGTGAAGGTAGCAAGCTATGCAAAGTGGTGGCATGAATAACAGCACTTGGGTTTGGATCCCGAGTTCGGATAGTCGCGGGATGCTTGATGCTAAAGCTCTTATCCAAACCACCTCGAAGAAGGCGCACCAACTTAGTTGAGCTCACCAATAGGATTACCCCTACAATGATAAGTAGCCTGCATACAGGATTTTCAATACAATGAGATAATTCTATAGAACATGTAGAATACGGTTCTCCCGAGAGTGATAAATAAGTAGATCGCTAATCAAACCAAACTCAATCTATTATTCTTCTAGACACATGTCCGTAAGGTAATCGACGGGTGATATTCAAAATCATAATTGCCTGTATTGTCCATGTGGGCTACCCTTACAATTTTTTATAAAAAAAAGGGAAAATTTACATGATATCACAGAGGTGCTTCAAAGTTGGACCTGTTGAGATTTTTATTCTCACCGTGACCAACTCATTGCCCACACTTTTATAATTAAATAGTTGACGTTTATTTTACTAATTTTGAGGGATAAAATAAATAATTACAAAGTTAAATTAGTAAATGACACATCAGTAATATAACATAAAAATAAAAAATGTCAACGGTCTTTACAGTTTGGTTATGGTGAGCATAAAAACAAACCTTAAGGGCTCGAGTGTTTCACGTCTACAAGCTTAAAATTTAGGGTAACATTTGAAATCTGTCAACTCTAAAAAGAACAATACCTAAACAGCGGTATTAATTTCGAGATACGACAGCACATCATGTCCTCTTTAAAAAAAAAAACAAGGTTACAGCGGCGGCACTATAAGATTATATCAGCTTGATGTATGGAGCGACGGCTGACATACTAAGACTGATATTTAATGACATGAGCTAGACCCAAATATATAGGGTCACTAGCCTGTAAAACCGAGAGCTGTAAATAACTCACAAAAGATGTTACAAAGCTGGTGTAAATAACTAAATATCATACACTCTGAAAAAAGTTCTCACACGACAAGTCCTCGAAAGACGATGAAATTTTGAAAAAAGCAAAACGAGTCGCATACTGAAAGGTGGTCGCATGCTTAAAGGTGGTCGCATGCTTAAAGGTGGGTGGGAACGAGCAAATTAGTAATTAATGAGAATGGTTCAATTCTTTAAAGACAGATTTTCTCATGCCAGCATCAAAATCAAACAAAGAAAATTACCATCCAAGTAAGAGTAAGAAACGAGGTCCTGGAGCAGTAGGCAAGCGTTCACCCAGAGCAAACATGCCAGCAAGGACGCCTGTTATGATTGATGCTACAGCTGCACATGTAGACACTACTATTGCTCGGCCGTGCTTCAATCCCCTTGTCTGCTCGAAAAATATCAGACAATTAAACCAGAGAAACTAATCCGTGGTTAAACATCGTCTATGGCTATGTAAATATAGTCAGGTCAAGCCAAATGAAGAAATAGCAATCAGGGATAAAGGACAGGGTAATATTTGGGCCCAACAGTTTTGAGTAGGATTCGAATCCGAATCCATATCCATTAACAGTGGGATGGATCTGGATTTGAAGCGATCCAAATCCATCTGTTGCCATCCCTAGTCTCAGGTCATCTATGGTTATAATTAGTCAGGACACGACTCACTGATGGAAATATTGGTCAAATTTTAAAATAGCCAAGTTAGACAAATTTAGGAAAACACAGGTCTACATGTAAAAACAACATATAACAACTGAAAAGGAACAGAAAACACATATTATAACGAGAAGCTCAAGCAAATTGCACAAGAATTTGAAACTCCATCAAAGTTTGATTCATAAACTACCTGGTAAAAGAATCCTGAGCCGCTGCAGCATATGCTGAACGTTATGCATAATGGAAGAAGCATCATTGAATAACCCTGCTCCAACAGCACAAATCCCAGCTTTGATATGACAGATGCCATCCTAAATTCAATTTTGATCATAAGCACCAACAGTGATACAATAACCATCGGAAACATCACATTTAACAGCAACTAGAATCCTCAGACTCCTGAGAAACTAAATTAAGATTGTCAAAAAAGAGTCCAACTTGCTAAGTAATACTTCTGAGGAGGAAAGGATCTAAGGGTATGCTCGCTGCCCACGTGACAAAAAACTGAAATCTCAATTCTTAGAATATAATTCTTTGTACATCACAGTTCTAGTTTTTCAGGTAGTACACACATATCTAACACAATTTTCATCCAAATACAGTGGGCGCATACATTGCCATCGAAAGTTGAGACAAAAAAAAAGAACACAAAATAACAAAGGTAATTAGTAATATATGATAATATTCAATGAGCTTGCACTTCAACTGATAGTGTAAAGTACCATGAAATCAGTATCAATGTACACAACAGAAGAGTTAACTGAAGTGCTCATTTCCATGCATATAGAAATACAACATAGCATAAACGGGGTATTTCTGTGAGAGATCTCGGATTATACCCAAACAAAATGCCGGACTCCAAACCCAATATAATTTCTTCGACAACTTCAGACTGCATCTACAAAAAGCAATTTAAAAAAATTAAATAATATGAAAACCTTCCATCATACTTTTAACATTTAATAGGAGAAGCAACAATATTTAAGTTAGATACCAATTCTTGTTCTCTTCTTTGCCGCCTGTATATCCGAAGCCATCCGTTCAAAATTACCTATGAGCAAGCATATTATTTAATGAAATCTAAAATAAAGCTCAGTGACAGCTACGTTAGGTAAGTAAAAAAGCAGCAATATATTTCCACTAAATTACCAGCTTCAGTCCCGGGATTGGTTGTAACTTGTAACTAATGTAGCGCAGCTGTGGATTTGTGCGTACCATCACAAAGATATGATATAACTTGGTGGTCGTTTTAGTATGCAAATAAGTGTCTTGACAAACCACATATCTCTGAATGACTCTGATGGCCACAGTGTTTATCTTGCTACAAGTTTATAAAATTCAGTGTCTCCCTATTACTATACTTAATCATCTATAAACACTGCATATGGTCTAGAGCACTGCATACTTCTTGCAGTCAGTAACAGTTGATACGTTAAGTATCCATCCACGAAGTTAATTATATTGACAATAATTCATAAAAAAAGCCTTAAGCATGTCTTGATGAACATTGATGTATATGCATCGAGAATGATTTTGTGTCAAATACTCAACAATTGGTCGAAATTATATTATTTTTTAAGAACTAAAAGTAATACTCCCTCCATCACAAATAAGTCAGATATAGTGTAATTTCAATTAAGAAAGTGCGTAACTCAAGTCCAAATAAACTTCAATTTGTATTTTAGAACATCAATTATATGAGTAACTTCAAATATGTGAGTAAATTATATAATTAAATTTAAGTACATCCAAGTAGATATGATGTAACTTCAAGCGCCTATGGTGTAACGTGAAATAAAATCGAGCAATACTGAATTTTGAAAGGTCAATGGTATACGAAAATACTATCATTACGACCGGATCGAAAAAATAATAATTTTAGGCTTTTGTTTTGCCTTAATCGGAGTTCGGATGAAGATTTCAGAGCCTTTTATGAAGTCGCATTTATTTTACGGGGGATTAATGTAACATGAAGGGATGGAGAGAAAAGGTGGGCCAGTAAGCTTCTGTTTTGGGAAGAGTTAAAACACAAGTCATCTAATGGTACTTGACATCGATAGCCATCAACGCCAAACGGAGACTCGGAGACAATATAAATGGGATGAAGGGAGTATAAGAAAAGAATACAGATATCAGTGGGTGCTCAGGAGCAAGGTACCTACAAACACGATGGCAACACCAACAGCTAGCCAAGGTAAGTGGAAGACAGAGATAGGGAAAGCCTTTTGTTCCTCGCCTCCAGCACCAACTCCTAGACGATACAGATACTTGTTTAGTATAGGGAAATTAGCAGCATATGGCACACATCAAGGCATCACACACATGACTAGTACTCCCTCCTAGTCACTCATTTCTTCCCCTTCCCCTTTTACACAAAAATTAAGGAAATGAATTTGGACCACACAAAACACACTACCCCACATACAAATGAATTTAGACCACACAAAACACACAACCCCACATCCAAAAAGGGAAAGAGGGAAGAAAATCCGACTTACCCAATAAGAAAAGAGGGAAGAAATGACCGACTAGGAGGAAGTACTATATTATAAAACAGCCACAAAGGATCTGGTTATATTTATCATATGGCAAGTTTTTTGCAGCTCTGAGTGTCTTTTCCACGTAACACAAAATATGCCCCCCTTAAAACCAAAAGGACTTCTCTTGCAAAACGCAGAAACTTACATGCAAGAGATCTATAACACTACCTCCATCCTATACCTACTCCCTTTTTTTTTCCTCATTTGACTTAGGTAGACACCTAATGTCACGTTTGACCATAAATTTCTCTAGATATATCATATATGTAAAAGTACAACGAAACATTTGTCACTTCGATTTCAAAAGACAAGTATTCTGATATTAACATGTTTATAAAGTTGTAACTATTACATAAAGTGAAAAAAAAAATATGGTCACAGTTATAGATCTCTTTTGACCACCAAGGCACCAAAGTCAAATGAGGTGGGACGAATGAAAAAGGAAGGAGTACAAGTGAAGCGATAATGAGAGTTTTGCAAGGAATTAGCAGTTTCTTTTCCTTCCATCTCAAGTAACATTATCAACCCTGACATTATCAGAATTCATGCTATATAAAGTTATGGTCTTGGCCAATAATCACAATTCATGCTATATAAAGAGGCCTGTTTGGGACAATATCCAAGTCAATAACATGATTCATAGTTTCATACAACAGAAAGCCAATTACTATATCTTCTTGAAAATTGTAAAACTGAGTGAAAGATGTAATCCTTATCACAGTAATGTGCTACGTAATTACGTAGTATGTAAATTCTTCTTAAACCTGGGCAAATAATACATTAGAGAAAAAGGCTTAACTGTCCTTCCACAAAACTCTATCAGTTGAGCATATGTATAATATGTAGATTGACGAGATTTGCACTGTCCATTAACGTCATAACTAATGATGTGTTATTGTGCCCCAAACCCTTCATTAAGGCAGTGATTTATACAAAATGACAGCTTAGACTTACATTACCTATTGTACCGATGCCAGCCAATGCGATTCCCATCCAATCTACAGCATTCATACGCTCTTTCAAATAGAAGTGTGAGAAAATGGAGAGGATGGCAAGTCCACATCCAGAAACAGGTTGGATGACAGAAACCTGAGGAAATGATAAAAAAGGCATCATAACAATAGATTGTTCTTAGCAGAGTAAGATGCTTTAAAAAGCACGATAGAGAAAAAATGTCCCAAACTCTGATAAGCAATAGACGTGGTGTATGAAAATTAAGTTGTTAATAAATAGGTGTAACAATTAAGCATGCTAAAAAAAACTTAGCCCGGAACTACTAACAAAACACTGAGCAAAAGGCAGTTTCAAGATTAACTGATAAAGTTGTAAGACTTGTAGAAACCTTGTCCAACGGAACAGCATATCAGCATGAGATAGAACAAGCTAATAAATTTAAATCAAAAATCAGAAAAAGTGTTTAGAGAGATCAATACTGCATCAATACATTAGGGGAAAAACGACTAAGAGCATACTCCACGACTATATCAACAGTCAGCAACACAGTTGACAGATAACTAAAGTACTAAACAAACTGTCACGTAAGTAAGCTAGAAAAAGTAGTAACTGCCAACGAATAATTTCTATCTTACATCCTGGGTCATGAGCATACTCCACAACATATAAATAATTGCCGAATTTATATACTCCTATCAAAGGTACCAAAAACCGAGTTTTATTTCTTGCTCTTGCTATAAGAGATTAAAAATGCAATGCTTTAGTTACAAATTAAAATAGTACCCTGTTTTAGCATGTGAAAACTAAGAAGTACTAGTCAAACTTACAGGAGCAAGAGACAAAGCCCTCAACATCAAAAGTGCGCCACCAATATCCAATAGGAAGCCAGTGATCCAAGCTGTGTTGAATGCATACGCCCTGATGACCTATCATCAGAGATGAGAAAATGACAGTTATTCCACAAATGCTTGAATGACAGAAGCATATAAATTCATTACTAAATGACATCCCACAACATCAAACAAGATGGTCAACAATTCAGAAGGAGTGGATAAGTAACTTTCCCAAGGATAACAAAATAAAGTTTATCTGAAGGAAGTGTAGTACAAACTTTGGATGCAGTCATCATACCACAATGAGCAAAATAAAAATGATCAGGTGCAAAATAACCAAGCAAAAAACACATCACTTATCCGAATATGCATGGGATGATTATCTGGAGAATGATATTTAACAGAGTACCTAAAATGAAAAAAAGAATTTCAGTCTGTCCAATAAGATGTATGAGGAATGGCTCATGTCTCATGAGTTCACTTTTTAATAGTAACAGCCTAATGAGTAGTGTGCCAATCACACTTAACATGTTACAAAATTAGTTGCCCGAGAAAATGGTAATAAAGTTTTAGGTAATGTAATCAGAGTGTAAGACCATCCTATACAAAGTTAAGGTAAAGCATGTTAACATTCCAAATGTATCAAACTATCAAAAGCTTTGGGATCTTATAAAATTTTAAATTGAAAATTTATGCTTAAACATCAAACCTCACCACATTTTCTCACAATATACTCTAGGACGGACTTACCCAAACCTAGCTCAAAACTCACAATTAGCACCAGCGAGATCATCATGCAAGGCGATTCTATTTCACAGAATTGATTGAACCAGTCCTCTCTCCTCTAAATGATTACAACATCCTGCACCAGATGATCTCGAAATGATATTCCAATGAGAAATATACACAGCCATCCGATGCATACATGTAAACAAACATATTATGACCATTTCTAGAACACACTACATTTATGATCCTTTATCAATGCAGCTTGTTAAACATAACCCAAAGGACCACAGTACAGTATAGCTAACAAGGACAGACCGCATATCACCTTTACTTCAACACATGATACCCAATTTTAGGGACATTTTTTCTCATAATGCTACCCAATCTGCGACCAAATATCAACTACAATTCCATAACCCGTAAATTAATAATCCCTCTGTTTCAATCCATCATCCCCATTATTCAAAATCTCCCACAAAAAAAAGGCTCATTGACTGAAATACAAGGGATAATACTACCTCACATAGTACAAAATTAAAAACTCTCCTCGCATAGTCGCATACATTGAAGTATGCAATCATGGGTGTGTATAAGTGTTAGAATATAAAACCGATGACCATGTGAGAAGACCATCACAACCAAAACCTTAAGGTGATAGTTCCCGTCTTTTTTGCTTGTTTTTGGCTTTTTGAGGTCCAACTAATATATTTATATCCTATCACGCCCCCTCACTCGAATGCTCATTGGACTTAAAGTGTGTGATGCATATGCGTGTGCATCAAATATTCAAAATGAACAGGCCTGACTGTTCAATTAGACCCCCAAAAAGATAGTCCCAACGGCTGTTGAAACGATTACTTGATGTCCAAGGAAGAGGGAAGAGGTGTCGAGACTTCTTATTCCTAAAAGGAGTCATATCCTAGTTATCTTAGTTTAATTAAGTTTTGCTTAATAATTACTTTGAGTACAAGTAGGATTATTATTTTTCAATTGGAAAACATTCCTAAAACTAGTAAGAGTAATTTTATGGAAAGTGTGTCTTAGTTTACTTATTGTTTTAGGAGTTTTTTATGATCATTCCAACCGTGTTTAAGCAAGGATATGTCAATACTACTAATATAAATAGATAGTCTTACGCATTGTAATATAACGAAGTGTGAAATTTATTCAAGTATTTTACTTGTGTTATGTTCTTATAAACTTGCACATGCTCCACATACCATGTGCTGAAATTCCACTTTGTGAGATATTAGAGGCCGCTTGGATTTAAACCTGTGACCTTCGGTCACCATGTGAATCCCGCATTAGAAAAAGAGGAGAGGTTTTACTAGTGTAAAATGTAACATGGTATGAGAGCAAAAGTGACCAACAGGTCACGGGTTCAAATCTCACCACCCCCACTTTCTAAAGTGGAATATTAGTACAGGTATAGGCTTGCATTTGCATCCACATTTCAAGCGCAAGGGGCGACCTTGAGACTCCTAACCTTTAGCTTAAGCTTTTGGTTGAGATGGTTTTGTAAGAGTAAGAGGGCGTATTGAAATTGTTCATCGAAGAATTGTCCTCTCAATTGGAATGAAATTTATACAAAAAGGCGAAAAAGCTGCAGAATCTAAAATCCCAAGATCAACCACTGATCTCAAGAACAAAGTCAAAAACAACCGCTCAAGACTACCAAAATCACACCCTAATTAACCTTAACAACAAATTAATTGAAATCTATAAACTACCCACAAATCAAACAGAAAAAAAAGAGTAATAAATGAAATCAAGACAAGAGATATATAAATAAAGATAATAAAAGATGAAATAATGAAAAGGGAAGAAGAGTAGAAACCTTGAGCTTAAGGGAGAGAGGGGGTAAAATAAGAGTGCCCTTTTTTTGCAAGACTTTGCCAATGTTGTTACCAGCAGTTGCTGCCAACGTTAATGCCACAGATTCCCACATCTTAGTATTTCAATCAAAGCGTCGTTAATTAATGTTAAGAGTTCTGAGATGCGGAGATGCCAAGGTTGTTGTTTGCACCGCATTAGGCAGGGGCCACCCACCTTTGCTAATCACCTTCTGACATTGCTCCTTTCTTAATTAATAAAATTAATAAATAAAATCCTCAAAAAAAAAAAAAAACTTTTTCTCCTTTCCAATTTTTGTATCAATGTTTTTTTTTATGGAATTTATTTTCGTAATATGGTTTTTTACCTATTTTAATATTTTTTACTCCAAATTTTTATTTGCTACCTTCACAAAAAAAAAATACATCAAACATAATTTCCCATATCTCTTCATTACCTTCTCTCCACACTTTATGACTTTAACCTTCTTCAAATTCCATAATTTTTTTTTCAAGTATAAACGATTATTCAAATAACGAACATCTATTTAATAAGTTAATCTAATATTGATAAAATTGACTATTTATTATATTTTTATTTATTTATTTCTTTTTAATTAGGGTTTTTAATTTCTTTTTTATTTATTATATGTTGGGGTTGGACGGCCGGTCTTTGTTGTAACACCTCTATCTACCAAAGAGCCTTACCAAGGCATACCTAGTAAATAGAGGCGCTACCATCTCGATTGCCCGAGATAGTACATATCAAATGGACAATAAAGAAACAATTAATATTAATTACATTTAACCTTTAATACAATAATCCAATTACAACAAAATATAATAAACACATCTCACAACTCTAAGACTCAGCGGAAGTAAACGTGGTCGTCGACTCGTCGCATCCCAGCTATCCCAATTATCCACGAACATCACCTGCTAAACAACATGTTCCCCATCCCCCAATGAATCATCACAGTTTTGAAATTAGAAAAGGTAGCCAAGTAGCCAGTAACCAGTAATTAGTAACATCTCCAAATTCCAGTAACCGAGTTCCCACCGAAGCGGTCACCCCTGCCAGCGTTAGACTGCAGATCTGAACGTCAATCCACCTACGATGCCAGACCGCAGCACTGGACATCAACAGCCCCTCTCACAGCAACGAAAGTTCCCGGAACATTAATGTTCACATCCCCCTCGTGGCGGGAGAGCCACGAGAGGCGAACTCGGGGTGTGGTCCGTCTTTCGCCGGACCACCAATATAGAACCAGTAACCAATCACAATCACAAGTACTTCATCATCATCATCATCACAATCATCATAGTAACCAACATCAACATCAATCATCATCAACAATATCAAACATCAATCAACATACGAAAGTTGTAACACCCGGAAATGTACCCTATTTTTCTAGTAATAATATTTTACGGATACTTTTCAGCAAATTTTAGTTTTAATCTTGAATTTATTATTCCGAGTCGAATTTAGAATTTCCGAGTTCGTATTTGGAATTTCCGCGAGATTCCATGAGAATCCCGTCTTAAGGCGAGTTTGACTTTTGTTGACTTTTTCCTAATAAATATCACACTACACTTATCCTATTTCTCATTCACACAAACACATTTCAATTTACCTTCTTCCTTAAGAAACCCTTGCCTCCAAATTTTGATCCATCTTTGAATCATCGTACCTTCCTCGTTTCTTGTTGGAATTCACGTAAGTTCGTCTTATTCTTCCCCTCTTAGCTTCCTCTATCCGTATTGGTAATAAAATTACCGTCTTTCTCGCTTTTTAAATTATCCGTCTTTCTCAAGGTGAATGATATTCATCTTTTATTATCTAATTGTATGTAGGTGGAGACTAGGAAGGTTTAGAAACCGTTTAAAGACGCGAAAAGGTAACGGTGAAGGGTTAGTCGATATCATTTACGTGTTTTAATGTGTTTCCATGTTAGAAATCGTATTTAGAATATGATTAGTAATTTTAGGAATTGTGTTGTTGATGATGGTTGTTGTTAGTTGATAATTGATATAAGAATTGATGAATTATGATGATAGATGATATCTGTGTTATGCCTTAGTGAAATTGTGGAGATTTGTGTGACTCGTACCTGTCCGAATAGGACGCAGGCTGCGTCGTGGTGA
>JAIUZE010015820.1:0-14370 GCA_022085475.1 Heliosperma pusillum | reverse complement strand
TTACATAGCTTTTGTTTCTTTTATTTTGGTTCATCTTTTGTTTTGGTTCATGTTATTATGATTTAAGGATTTTTAGTTAGTAACATGTTAAGTAGTGGTTATTATTGTGTTTTATGAATTTATAACATGTTGGTTGTTCTTGATGAATTTGGATGATTTTCATAATAATGATTTTTGTATGATTGATGGTTAAATTGGTTGTTAAAATGGGTGTTTGTTAATTAAAAACATGTTAGAATTTAATTGGAGTGGTGGTTGTTTGGACCGTGTAGGGTGGCCGGAAAGGGGGGCTGTGAACCGGACCAAACCAGCCGGTCCAGGCCGGTTCAGACCCAGTCTGGGTTGGTCCATGGTGGGTCCGGGTTTTGGTCTTTGGGTTGGGTCGATGTTTGATTGTTATGTTGTTGTTTTGACGGGTTTTAATTATGTTAAGCATGCGGGAAATAATTAGAAACGGTTTTTAGTAAAACCGATATTAAGGACAAAACAGCCCAAAACTAGGCCTGGGGCCCATTCCAGGCCCATGGTGTGTCTCGGCCCAAATCAGCAGGGGTCGTCCACTGTTGGGGACTTGTGACGGTTTTTGAGTTATCGTCATTATCGTGTTTGTAATCTTTAGCAAGTGGGAAATATTAATAAGTAAAATATTTAATTAAAAAGGTTTTTCATAAAATTATTATTTCTCACATGTTAGAAATTATAAGACGAACTCGTAGTTTAATTTAATATCCTTTAAGTCAAGCGGGTTTGGGTATGATATAATATTTCACATGTTAGAAGTTTTAATAAAATAACATGTAATGAATATGTTGATTTTATGTCTAAGTCTGAATTGGTAAAGACTCTGTTTCTAGCCGGTTTGACCAAACGGGTTTGGTCAAACTAAGATATAGTCAGCCCCGTTTTGACTGATGACCCGTCGCGGGACTCGGGACGGGGATTTGTCTTCAAGTAAGGTTGTATTTAATTAATGAATTAGCCTTATTAGATATGAGGCGATATGATATTTGATTATGATTTATATGCAATTAGTCACATGACAGGAAGTTCTTCCCGTGACTGTTTGATTGTATGATATATGTCGTGTTGACTAAGTACCCATAGAGAATTATGAGTATATGGCGTCTTGACCATTCTAATTCTAAATGAGTAGCTTGGACCATGACCTTGATAGGCTTTACTGTCTTTAACGAGTATATGTTCACCTGATGATAGCTTTTGTGTCACGGCTTGGTGGGTTTATAGCCAAGTCGGGGCATGGCTGCCTAATCCACTTTGGGAATGGAGCCAGCTTAAGTACTAGCCATCTCTGCTTAGGGGGTCGCCTAGTAGAGTTTCTCATGTACGGTTATGTCATGGGACGGGGAATGGAATAGCTGTTGTAGCTAGGTCTGATCAGTCTAGGACTAGGATGTTTTCCTACCTTGTGGTATAGCCTCGAGTTACAGAAGTCGACTATCGATGGTCCTAAGAACTTATGCCTGTTTGTAGACGTATTGGTCTTTCATGTTTGTATGATTCTATGAGTTCTAGAAGGTGAGATGCAAGCCGGCTAGGATTGATAGAGTTTGGATTACCGATTGTTAACTGATTCACATGATTACGTGTTGATTAGGGTTTGAGGGTATCAGGGCCATGTTACTTGGTAACCGCTGAGCCAGCATACCAGCTTCCCTACCTCGAGTTATATTTTATTATCGGAATCACATGATAGCTTTCATATGATAGGTTATATGTTAGTTAACTGTTTCATAACATGAAAACCATATCATATATGTTAAGTTTTGTATTTTCTATATACATTGCTTTTATGTTTTTCATGTTTCATTAAACTCGACATTTCGTGGCTGGGAGAACGCGGAGTTACTCCCCACTGACTGTGGCTTCCGTGTTTATATTTAATGCGGTCGAACAGGTGGTGATGCATATTTGGGGTACATTGACGAGCTAGCGAGCGAAGTATTTACCTTGGACCTATATTCGGTTCTTAGATTGTATATTATTATACACTCTTTTATTTCCGTATTTATACGGGAGATATGTCTCCCGTCTTGTATATTTCTTTTGTATAATATTATTTCCGTTTTGTAATGACCTTTTTTATTTATGACACCTTCGTTATGTTTTATGATCTTTTATGTATTTAAATAATTTTTTTTCTTTCCGCAAATTTGAGGGTGTCACAAAGGGAATGAGAGTACAAAGCACATAACAAAATAGTGCTCAAACCGTAACATTTGTAAAAACCGACTCAAAGTGGGACATACCAAAAACCGTCACAAAACATGCGATACAAGCGAATGAAATATCATATATTCAAAACATTAATATTATAAGTCACTACGTAAAATTATATGAAAAACGAATCATGCGAACTATTATAAATTACGAGTTTAGAAAGTATAAGGAAATATACTCAGCCGTGTTGCCGGCCGGTCAGAGGACCGGCGGCTGGTCACCCGGCTTGCGCCACAAGCATAACACAAAAAGTCATAGAAAATGCAGCGTGTTCCAGGCCGGTCAGGAGCCGGCGGCCGGGTACCCGGCCGGGAGCATCACTACACACAAAAATCAAAGTTTCCTACTGATGTGTTCCCAGCCGGTGGGCAGACCGGCGGCCGGTTACCCGGCTGGGAACCCCAGTTCACCCGTGAGCATTCTACACTTGATCAATCATTGTCAATTCTCATAATTAACTTCTAACAATTATCAACAATCAATAATCATCATCAACAATCATCAACTAACAACAATCATTATCAATAACACAATTCCTAAGCTTTCTAATCGTATTCTAAATACGAATTCTAACATAGAAATCATGTAAAACACGTGAATGATATCGAGTAACCCTTCACCGTTACCTTTATGCGTCTTTACTCCGCGTCAAGGTCCGCTTCGATTAAAAAATAGTCTTTGTCGGGATCTTGAAGGTCACCACCTACAAATAGTTAATAAAAGATGAATATACTTCACCTTGAGAAAGACGGAAAGTTTGAAAAGCGAGAAAGACGGTAATTTTATTATCAATACGGATAGAGGAAGATAAGAGGGGAAGAATAAGACGAACTTACGTGAATTTGAGCGAGAAATGAAAGAGTTATGGCGATTATAAGACGGATCAAAAATGGAAGTTATGTTTTTGGTTGATTTCTTAGAGAGGAAGAAAGAAATGAGTTGAGTGAGTGAATTAGGTTAAAGGGGAGTATATGTAGAGTAAGTGAAAAAAGTCAAGAAAAGTCAAAGACGCCTTAAGACGGAATTCACTTGAAATCTCGCGAAAAATCTAAATACGAACTCGGAACTTCTAAATTCGACTCGGGAAATTTAATTCTAAACTAAAACTAAATGTCGCTGAAAAGTATCCGTAAAATATTTTACTTATAAAAATAGGGTACATTCGCGGGTGTTACAATCACCCCACCTTTTAAAACGTTTCGTCCTCGAAACTTGAGAGTAGAAAACAAAAGTATCAAGGACAAGACTCGGTTTTCAAAATTAATACGAAAACTTTTATAAGAGAAATATTTATGAAACGAGGCCCATCTCGAAAATGGTTTAAGGATATTTTCACAAGTGCGAAACTTTATTTACGGATTGCAGGAGTGCCCGTCGCGAACGAGTACTCTTGTTATCCAAGTCAAAGCAATGTCGAAATAGTAAAATCGAAAATCAAAACAAGCGTCAGTAAGTGCAGGACTAGTCACCAGACGTCTCCAATAACAGGTCTAAACACCCAACCAAACACAAAATCCAAATATAACAGCGAAAGAATCTATTTTCTCCAAAAAGAGGATACCAAGTCCATCTTTAGACTACTGTGAAAAGTTAAATTAGAAATACGATATGGAGATTTGAAGGTTTTCTCAAAGATAGAATCAAAATAAGAAGACATTACACGAACGTAGAGCGACTCGAACATCGAAATCACAAATCGCGATACTAAGAGGTACGTCCAACGAGCAAAATGGACCAAAATGGGGAAGGATTAAAGAGTAGCGGGTTGAGTAAGGATCAATTTGAGGGAAAAGAGAGGAATGAACCACAATACTATCTTCCATCTATGACAATTCAAACGTCGATCGCAACTCGACATCACTAACTCCACGAGTAAACTAGTCCTCAAGAGAGTGCAATTTATCCTCAACAATTTCAATCATCAGATTCCTACAACAAATATTTCATAATCCTGAAACTTCTTGTAACAAATCCCAATTATTCAAATCCAATTAGAATCTATTAAGGTCCGTCGGCACAGAAGACTCCACAACTAACAACCCACATGAAAGATTCATTGCGTACTCTAATCTTCTTAGCTCCATCAAAACTCTTATTAGAAACCACCAACAAAATATCTATATCTAGGGAAACATGATCGCTATCAACCACAAGGTAAAAGAGACTTACCATGAAATCCTTTGATCCAATTTATTCCAAAACTCATTATCCTAAGTTATTAACAATGAACCTTCTCATCTTCAAAAGTTGGATCACAAAACCTCAAGAGAGATTAGTCACAAAATCTCATTTCACTTAAATTTTGCCAATCATAGGGCAATGCGACCGTAAATCAATTTATTTAGCTCTTTCAAACTCTCAATACATCGGTTTTCGCTTATGACAATATTCCTCAAGTTTGGTCATCCAATCCAAATTCCACAAAGACAACAATTTAAAGACAACAATGTTAGGGTCCAACATTTAAAGACAACAATTTCCCAAGTAACATTTAAAGAAATCACTAAAATTTTAACCACAACAACCAACTATCTTTATGCTTATTTCGATCCTCAAAATGATATTGCAACATCAAGCTTTCATAGTCTAAAACCACTAGGAGAGTTTCATCCTAAGTTTATCCTCAATTCCTTATAATCATCTAGACATGAAACTAGTTCAATAGGGTGGGTAGGTACCATATTCGAAACTTCTTCAAAACATACCTACTAACCCTTACGTTAGCTAATAAGAAAACTACCTCTCAAGAGAGTAGGGATAAATGAACATGATACAAGGAACGCTAGGAGGCATCATCAAAAGACTACGATAAGATGGAATTAAAAGACGAAGGCGAAAAAGGAAAACGAGGTTGGTTTAAGGAAGCGAAACTACCAGTCACGATCTCTGGGAGGGCATCGGCTTCGGCTCGGCTGAGTACATAGCTGGATCCTTTAGTTTTGGCACCGGGTGCGGGAGTCTGACGATCGGGGCACTCACAAATTATAAAGATGAAACTAACTACTAACAAATGTATAAACATTAACATGATAATACTCAACTAAAAAGAAATTGGATTAATTAAAGAAAATAAGAGAATAAGAATTAACAACACTAAGGAATAGAACTTGAGTGAGAATAGATAATACTATAACAAAAAAGAAATTGGATTAATAAAAGAAAAAAAGTGAGAAAGAATTACCAACACTAAGGAATAGAACTTGAGTAAGAAAAGAACTCCAAAATAAAGCTTAAACTACTAAAACAAAATGTTGATAACAAAGTAAACTAAATACTAAAATTAAACTAATCTAAACTAAGAAATAAAAAAGAAAGTTGTTGTGGGTTGTATTCTGATGGAAATTATGATTTTTAAAGCTTGCAAAACCCTTCTTTTATAGGCTCTAGGTACCGCGTCAAAGGACAACCGCACTTATGACCATCAATTTTGAGTTAATAGAGGTTTATGTGTCCTCGATCGAGGACGCAGGTATCTGGCTCCACAATTGATATTTCGCTTTGTATTCTTATTTGTACGCATCCCCAAGCTTCAAGCCCTATAGGGGACTTGTATATGAACTTTTGAACCTTATTTACATCTCCTAATAAGCTTTGATCATGTCCCCAAGGGATAGGGGTTGGAGACGGTTATTCAGCAAGCATAGTAACACTTGTTCCTTTCAACTTGGAACCTCCAAAACTTCATAGCATGCCATCCTAAGCTCATGTACTCATCAATATTAGCTTCACCTTGCTCGTTGTTCATTCAAATGTAAGGATTAGACGTAGAAACGACCCAAAATCACTCCATATCCTACAAATGACATTACAAGACAAGAATACTTCCAAATAAGCAATTAGCTCTTAAAACCGCTGTAAATAGTGAACAATAACATGTAAAACCGAGATAATATGAAGGAGAAAAGTATATAAATATTGGACACATCAAGCACTGTGGTTGTTCCCTTTGAGAGTCATCATGGGCAAATTGATAAATCTCAATAATTTATGGCGATAACTTTTTTGGTATTTGTATTGAGTTTGTCTTGTTGCTATTTATCAAGAACTCTTTCTTTCCTTTCTCTTTCATTCCTCTCTATATGCTATATTATGTCTTTGTTATGTTGTTGTGGTTGTTTGCTGATAGGCCACAGTGAGGACATTGTGTAGGTTGGCTTGAGGGGTATTCGTTCTCTCTTTGTTTATTCGTTTTATTATCATTTTTAATTTTTTGTTATTATTTTGTCATTCAAAAAAATTAAAAATTGTTAAAAATAACAATAACATGTTATTTATTTGCATTAGAGAGTTTAGGCGACTTGATGTTGGAATTTTACAACAATGATAATAACTCGCATCTGTTGTGCAATATTTTCCTACTTTATGGCTCGCATCCATTATTTTGACACTAACCCGATGATTGCTTGCAATTGCCTGGAAAACAAAGCCTTTTGAACGAGTCCTGACCGTCATTGATATGTCGTTACTATTCACATAGACTTGACCTAATATTGAACATGAACTACTTAAATTGTGAGGATTAGAGCCTCCATTGACAAGTACATTCATGCTCGTCCCGTGTTTAGGTTTATGAGTATTTCTCCTTGTGAAATGGGCTTAGTCTATACGCAAAAATGTGGCATTTGTCTCTTAACTCATGTGACATGCTGGGTTTGTGGTCCGTAACAAATGTGGTAAAGGCACTAATTTTTATTTTCTTTTGAGCCTTACATAGCCAAATCGACCTATCTTCTACGCTTTAGATTAGGTCCCTTAACTTGCTAACCTACTAAGGCAGCCTATTTTTGGATGATTAACCACAATAATTAGCTACATATCCAAATAATTCATACCCCAGTCATGCTAGTAAAGTGTAGTGTTGTGGTTTTCTCATTATTTGCTCATTTAGGGATGTGTAGAATGATCTTTTGATGACAAATTGGGGCTTACTGATGCCCATGTTCAACATATAATTGAAGTTCATCAATTCGTAAACAAAAAAAATGATGAACAAGAAATTGAAAATGGAAAAGAATGAAAAAAAACACAGAAAAGAATGATGCTTTGGGCTCTCTCATTTGGTATAATTTTTTTGATATTTGGAGATTTCATAGTTAAGGTTGGTGATGTGTAAGAAAGTTTTCTTTGTTGGTTTCAATGCTTCGTATAGGTATGCTTTGTACGGAGAAATGATCATTCTTATTTGGTATGTTGCTAACCTGGCTTTAGCTTCACAATGCAAATTTATTTGCCCCCCTTCTTATCCATTGTCCCTAGCCTACATTACAAAACCTTTAAGTCCTCCGCATGTGTTGTGGTCATGTTTGGTTGTAGCTTTCTCGTGTATGGGCGTAGAGATGGAATCCACGTTACATTGCAGCCATGTTTTTACCATACAAGTCGTAGTAGGTGAGCGTTCTTCTCATTGCATTTATACATAAAATTCACCTAATTTCTATTTGTGCGACGAATGAATACTGTGAGAGTTCGATATCCAAGGTCTTGCAAGGTCAAAGGTTTGGTAAATAAAGTCAACTGTGCGGAGTCATGCCACTCTCAGGATCTTGGTTGCTGCCTATTTTTTCCCTCACCTATGAATTTGTCTCATTGGTGAGTGTCATGTTAGAAATATCGGTATATTTCGTCATTAATTTACGTATTATAACGAAACTATAGTATATGAATTACGAGTCATAAATGAATTGCATAATATAAAATTATAGGAATTTAGAATTAACCTTTGGTCCTAGCAAATTTGGCCTATGAACAATATCGAAATCGATATTCTCCTAATTGTTGCACCCAAGATGCTCCGAGATATGCCTTGCTTGTTGATCGGGTTGTCGCGTACCCTAATCAAAGATAAATAACCCAGACTAGGCTAACAACAAATTAATGTAATTAGGGAAGTAAGGGGTCGATCTCGGTGAGACGGGAGATACTTGTGAATAGTTGTGGTTAGAACTCTACCTTGGACGATTGGCAAATATTTTTCACTAATTACTAAATAATAAAAATGCAATAAAGAAAAGAATCTAGGGAAGTAGGTTCACACATGTAGATTAACATATTGATGAAATTGGATTTATGCAAATAATTCATTGTGAGTTCGTAAGAATGATGTGTTCATTACAATCATAGATCAGATGGTCTAGCAGGCTTTTTATGCGATTTACTAGGTCTTAATCTACCATGTCATGCTTTGTCTATTCAATTCTCGTATGTCTACCTTGGAAAAGAATTCCATACTAGTCAAATGATTTTGGCCAAAAATCGTCAACTATCGTTACAATCCAAACATGCATAGACACAACGTTTTAAAGGCACAATTTCTTTTATCCAATTATCATCTTTTAATTAATCTAACATGGCTATCCTACACCCTAGAAGGGTGACTACTTATGCATGATTAACAATGAAAAGGAAACTAAGATTATAAAACTAAGAATGATAAACATGATAAAGGAAATACTAAAAGAAAATGAAACTATAATGTAAAGACGAGAATAAAGATTACCGAAAAGGATGAGCAAAGATTGAAATGGAATAAGAACTTGAATAGGAAATGCAAACCCGGAAACTTGAATTCCAATTACAACTAGAACAACTACAATTGAAGAAAACTTAGAACTAGACTAAACTAAACTAGAGAAAACTAAAACTAAACTAAACTAAGAAAGAAGAAGAACTAAACTAAAGAGAAATGTAAGAAGAGAAGAGATGTTGTGTGAAGAGATGGATGATATGATATGAGGGCTAGAGCATCTATTTATAGTATTAGGGTTTCGTGGAGAAGAGGTCGGGCATTAAACACATAGGTCAAAAATAGGATGAAGGAGCCGCAATGCTCGAAGCAGCACACATACCCGATCGGGTACACACTTACCCGATCGGGTAAGTCGTCTTCTGGAAGCTCTTGACTAACGCTTCATCTTCCTTTGCTTGACTTGACTTCCAACATCCCCCTTGACCTCTTGAGTCGGGTTTGTTGATAGGGTTTGATGTAAAGCGATGATTGCTTCCGCCTAATTGATTGATCTTCCGACAACTACGAAACCGTCCTTGCTTCTTCTCTCTTTCGAATTAGTGAACCTTCTTGAAATGCCTTTCACTTGGTCAAGCTTGCTTCTTCAAATCGTCGGGTTCTAGGTAAATGCTCGGGAATATAGAAAAAGGGCGTAGAAACGTCACTTTCCCTACAAAACAGGTTAGAACATAGGAATTCGCCTAGAAGACGATATTAGCTCATAAAGTGGCTTAACAAAGCACAAATGACATACAAAACCGAGCTAAATTGGGGGTTAAAACCATACAAATATTCACTTATCAAACTCCCCCAAGCTAAACCTTTGCTTGTCCTCAAGCAAACATAACAAACAATACCAGGACAAGGGTTGCAAGCATTGGCTACTACACCATCAGGAAACAAATCTCAACGTAAAGCTTTGGAAACATAATGAATCATAACCCAAAAACAACGTGGGCAAGAATGATACATAAACATGGCTGAGATTTACATAACGGCGTAGCACAAAGAATTTCACTATAGAATTTTCGGCTCTTGCATGATCTGTTGACATATGGACTCTCACGGTACACTCGAACACTCAATGTATGTAAAAGGTGATTTCTTTATGTGTAAATGTTTTTGAGACACTCACCTATCTACGACTTATGAAAATGTGTCCGCAGTCTAATATGGTAAACAATTCAAAACAAAAGTCAAAGATCACAATGCACAAAGAAAAGAAGCCAAAACAATGAAGAAGGCTTTGGGAAATGGGTGAAAGGTGGATAAATAGTTATGGTCATGTGAAGTTTAGAGTGAGCTAGCAACTGACCAATGATAAATGAATACTCAATCCAAACTTTCGGTTAATTCCCAAAATACGAAAAAGGAAGCCAGAAGTAACAGATTGGCTTATTACACACGAAACACACAAGTAAACTCCTTCTAATCATCGAATTGACATTTCTTAGGAGATACTCATAACTTCTTCTCTTATTTCTTTTTCTTTTTTTTCTTTTCCAATTTTTTCATTTTTCTATTTCATTTTTCTTTTCTGAACACAACTTCACTTCTTGAACTTTTCCGTTCTTCCAAATTCACTTTGTCATTAAGGAACAAAATCTTCTCAAAAGAGCACCCATATGAAAGTTCATAGACCCTAATTAGACTCCTCTAATTAGTTACTAAATTACTTGTTAATTTAGTGTTTAATAAAGATCTATGTAACATGCATGCAAATTAAAATGCATAATAAAAAGTAAGAAGAAATTTCCTTACATTGGGAAATTTCGGTTTATATGGGCACAACAAGAAACACCTTTCTTGTTGTTCTTGTGCTAGAAAGAAAAAGATGATCCTCCTTGTAATCTTCAAATTAGAAGACCTCCTTTGAGATGCACCCAAGAGAGAACCCAAACTAATCACTTAGTTTTTGACTAGAAAACACAAGTGAAAAGATGAACTAATATTAGATTTTATTACTACTCTAGTAATAGGAAAATATTAGTATTTGAGAGTTTTAGAGAGATGAGGATTTTAGTGAGATGTACATGCAAAATAAGAATGAACAAGCAAGTAAAATGAACAACAAAATTGTCCACTTAAGGACACTATGGTCCGGCCAAGAGAGCCTATGTGGCCTCTTATTTTGCTTAAAATAATCCCATGCAAATGGTTGAGTGTAGATGTGAATTAGAACATGATCATGTGTCATAAACATGACATGATCACATGTTGTAGTGTAATACAAGAAACAACAATCATCATGTCATACACTACCAAAATTTCGGCACCCACAAGTGTAATGTGGTCCATTTTGATTTTTGATATTTGTCCCACAAATACTTATAATCATATGTTTAATTATCTTGTATAATTAAGGGTTAATTTGATCATATAACAATTACATGACTCAAATTAATAAATAATATACACTTAACTTTTAAGTGATATTTTATCATTATATCAATATATAATGGGTCCCACAATGCCTAGTTAGTTTATTTTACAACTCCTAGTAAATATAATTAACTAATCACCTCTACCTCAAAGTATATGCATAACCTCAACTAATTTAATGAATTAACTATTAATCATTAAATTAAATCTTATTCAATCATATTAAAATAAGACGTAAAATTTATTCAGTCAATTATCGTATAATTGACTAATAAACTTATCCGGAATGAGTTCGTAACTCAATTTCCAATAATTAACTCTCGTAACTACACATATATCAAATATATATATAAAGTACTAATTAATATGTATCGTATACAAATAATTAGATTTCTGTTTGGGTCTCATCCTATAGGTGTGACCGAAAGGGGTCAGTTGATTACCGCCGTCATACGACAATAACGTCTAACTCTAGTCAGCTGACCGTTATCGATTTACGTTAATCAAATGACGTGGAGTATCAAAATACTAGTCATCCCACTAATATTCCAAAATGAGATTTATAATATAAATGCACCATTGTGGAGGACACTTGCTCCAACAATCTCCCACTTGTCCGATACAAGTTGTGCATGTAGCCACACTATTGCGGAGGACTCCTACTCCCACAATATCTCCCACTTGTCTTGACAAGTTTGTGCTACCAATTCTCTTGTCACTTTTGCGTCACATCCTCCCACTCATCGCAAGGTGTCTTTCAGGTCGCACTTGCGATTGGAAAAATAAATTTGAGTGGTTTTCTCGATCTGGAGAGTAACTCTCTGACCGGAAAATCTACCATAGATCTCTTCCGAGCGTGGCCACGCATTTCCAGTCACTACTCCTCGAGTGGCCCGAAGATGTTAATACCCAACGTGGGTGGACAATTTCTGTTGACCCAACTTACACTGTATAATGCAAATCACCATGACCCAGTAGATGCCCATCGGCCTCCTTTCACGGCACGACCTAGGACAAAAACCAAAGTCAATCGGAAAATACACCGACTCAGGTAAATGGTCGCCAGTCTAAAGAATCGACTCCTAGGAATATAATAGAAATCCCCGCCACGACCAGGCTTCAACAATTTTGATAAGGGACTCTATCATGGTCACTGTCCGACAGAGTGTCTCTACAGTCTGTCTATGTAAACGATCAGTCATCTCCATGACTCCATGGTGCTGAACCAACCATCGATCGACTTAAAATCTAGTCATTTCGAGACGTCACCTTATGCAAATGACTAGGGACAATTACTAAGTTCATCATGTTCACTTGAATTGAGTTCAACCTTTCTTATAACCAATTCGGATAAAACAAAGTAATAAAATTTAGTCAATACTAAATAAAAGAGCTCATATAAAACTCGAACAATGAATGCAATTATCATATATGTCAACATTGATACAACATTCAATTATTACATATCACATAATCTAGAGGAATTCAGGAACTCGTCTTAATCCCATCGAGACGACATGACTGTCATGTTTAGCCTTTGTAAGAGGCTTGGTTAGAGGATCAGCGATGTTATCGTCTGTCCCAACCTTACATACATCTATTTCCTTCCTCTCCACGTAATCTCTAATTACATGGTATTTCCTAAGTACATGTCTAGACTGGTTACTAGACTTGGGCTCCTTTGCTTGAAAGATAGCCCCACTGTTATCACAATACATCGTGATTGGATCTGTGGCAGTAGGGACTACTCCTAGTCCTTCCAAGAACTGCCGAATCCACACAGCTTCCTTTGCAGCCTCTGATGCCGCGAGGTACTCAGCTTCTGTTGTAGAATCCGCAGTCACGCTTTGCTTGAAGCTTTTCCCGCAAACGGCTCCTCCATTCAACATAAAGACATAGCCGGATTGGGATTTTAAATCATCCCTATCAGTTTGGAAACTAGCGTCCGTGTAACCCTTTACACGTAACTCAGTCTCTCCTCCAACCACCAAGAACGAATCTTTAGTCCTTCGTAAGTACTTAAGGATGTTCTTTACGGCTATCCAGTGACTCTCACCTGGATTGGCTTGATAACGACTCGTCATGCTCAAAGCATAGGCGATGTCAAGGCGAGTGCACATCATAGCATACATGATTGACCCAACTGCTGAAGCATAAGGGATCAACTTCATGCGTTCAATCTCCTCGGTGACGGTAGGACTCTGGGATTTACTCAGAGTGATACCATGACCTATTGGAAGAAAGCCTCTCTTAGAGTCTTTCATTTTGAAGCGATCAAGAATCTTATCTATATAAGCTTCTTGACTTAATGCTAGTATCCTCTTGGATCTATCTCTATAGATCCGGATACCCAAAATGCGTTGTGCCTCTCCCAAATCCTTCATCTGGAAATGTTTCCCAAGCCACTCCTTGGTAGAAGTAAGCATTGGTATGTCATTCCCAATGAGAAGTATGTCATCCACATACAAGATAAGGAAAGTAATTTTGCTCCCACTAAACTTCATGTATAAACATGGTTCCTCGACACTTCGAGTGAATCCATTTTGTTTAATTACATGATCGAAGCGATGATTCCAACTCCTTGATGCTGGCTTAAGACCATAAATGGATCTCTTAAGTTTGCATACCTTCTTAGGGTTGGATTTATCCTCAAAACCTTCAGGTTGTGTCATGTACACTTCCTCTTCTAGAATCCCATTCAAGAAGGCGGTTTTGACATCCATTTGCCAAATTTCATAGTTATAAAATGCGGCAACCGCTAAGAGAATCCTAATGGATCGAAGCATGGCGACTGGGGAAAAAGTTTCGTCATAGTGTAAACCATGAACTTGAGTGAAGCCTTTTGCCACCAATCTAGCTTTGTAGACATCAATATGTCCATCTATGCCATTCTTGATCTTGTAGATCCACTTGCACTGAAGAGGTCGTACCTTCTCAGGTAAGTCTACCAAATCCCATACTTGATTTTCGTACATAGAATCCATTTCGGATTGCATGGCCTCAAGCCAATGCGTGGAGTTGGGACTAGAAACGGCCGACTTGTAGGTTGTGGGTTCATCACTTTCACAAAGTAATAAATCACCATCTCCCTCGATACATCCGAGGTAACGATCAGGTTGAAAACTAATTCTACCTGACCTTCTAGGGACAATAACCGTTTCAGACGAGGAGGGAACGTTTTCCTCCACTTCATTTTCGGTTTGTGGCTCTCGAACTTCGTCAAGTTCGAATTTTCTCCCACTCCG
>JAIUZE010015819.1:0-12399 GCA_022085475.1 Heliosperma pusillum | reverse complement strand
TCCAACAAACGTAGCAAATCCAGAGGTACTTTTTCTATCTAACGAACATCCCGCATAATCTGCGTCTGAATATCCTACTAGATCGAAATTACACTCAAGTGGATACCACAAATATAAATTAGATGTACCAATTAAATATCTCAAGATACGTTTAACTGCAATCATATGTGATTCCTTAGGACATGATTGAACTCTAGCACAGACACATACGCTGAACATAATGTCAGGTCTACTTGCAGTTAAATATAATAAAGAACCAATCATACCTCGATATGTAGTCTCATCTACGGACTTACCATTTTCGTCTAAGGTCAAATTTTTGTCAGTTACCATAGGCGTGTCCATTGGATGAGCGTTTTCCATACCAAATTTTCTGATTAGCTCCTTGACATATTTTTTTTGGTGAATCTTTATCCCTTCTTTGGTTTGTTGAATTTGCAACCCTAGGAAGAATTTTAATTCTCCCATCATGCTCATTTCAAATTCTGAGGTCATAAGATCTGAAAAATACTTGCACAATTTATTGTTAGTAGACCCAAAAATAATATCGTCTACATAAATTTGAGCAACAAGTAAATCAGAACCCTCGGATTTTAGAAATAGGGTTTTGTCGACAGATCCTCTCTTAAAATTGTTTTGTAATAAAAATTTTGACAATCTGTCGTACCAAGCCCTAGGCGCTTGTTTCAAACCATATAAAGCTTTGTCGAGTTTAAAAACGTGGTTTTGAAAATTGCTATTCAAAAATCCAGGAGGTTGTTCAACAAAAACCTCTTCTTCCAAATAACCGTTAAGAAAGGCAGTCTTAACGTCCATTTGGAGTAATTTCATTCCTTTATGAGCTGCGAAGGCGATGAGCAAGCGAATAGCTTCAAGTCTTGCTACTGGAGCGAATGTTTCGTCATAATCAATCCCTTCTTGTTGATTATAACCCTGAACGACCAATCGAGCCTTGTTACGAACTATAACTCCTGAATCATCCAATTTATTTCTGAATACCCATCGAGTACCAATCACAGTTCGATTAGGAGGTCGTGGCACAAGGTGCCATACTTTATTACGTTCAAACTGTTGAAGCTCCTCTTGCATTGCTACAATCCAGTCGGATTCTGCAAGAGCTTCTTTGATGTTGGTGGGCTCTATGGTAGACAGAAAAGAATAGAATGAACAAAAGTTATTTAATGTTCGCCTCGTTTGAACTCCCTTATTCAAACTTCCTAGGATAGAATCCATAGGATGAGAACTCTTATATTTCCATTTCTTAGAGTTCCTAGGCTCATCATCATCTGATGAACTATCACTTTCCTCAAATGATTCAGAATCAAGATTGGTTCACCCTGAGTTGGACTCTGGGGTTATAGCTGAAGTTGGTACAACTTCAGTTACACCATCTTGGTTCTGGTTCAAAGTTATAGCATCATCAGCTATAACTTCAGTTTCCTTTTCCTTGTTTTGAGAAGAGACATTCGTATCATCAACAGTTGTCTCAGTTCTCTGTTCAAGGTCATTTCCGGATTTATCAAGTTCATCATTGATTCCTTCAATAGCTTCTTCATTATTAAATGGCTCGTCTTCCCTTGAAAGGCGAAAGTCTGGATCATTCATGTCTTCTTCTTCATTCTGTTCAACTTGTTCAGGCACATTATCTTCATCAAGTACGACATGAACACTTTCTTCTATGCACAACGTTCTTTTGTTAAAAACTTTAAAAGCTTTACTATGATTAGAATAACCAACAAACACCGCTTCGTCACTTCGTGGGATCAAATTTGCTCAAATACTTGTTCCATTATTATGGACCAAAAACATTACTCCCGCAAGCAACGAAGGTGAGCTATATTGGGTTTTCTCCCTCTAAAAAGTTCGTTAGGAGTCTTTTGAGAATAGGTCTAATCATAGCTCTATTGTGTAAATAGCAGGCAGTACTAAGGCTTCTGCCCAAAGCTCTAGGAAGGCCACTAAACAAAAGATAGTGCGGGCCATGTCCTTCAATGTTCTATTCATACGTTCCACGATACCATTTTGTTGTGGGGGTTCGTGGTGCAGAAAAGTTATGTCCTACACCATTCTCCCTACAATATTCTATAAAAGCTTGATTATCAAATTCGGTGCCATGATCCGTACGAATGGAAACTAACTTTTTATCATACTTGTTTTGGGCGAGCTTCATTAGTACCACAAACTCATCGAAAGTTTCATCTTTAGCCAATAGAAAGATAGGCCATACATACCTTGAGTAGTCGTCGACTAGGACGAATACGTACCTTGATCCACCGCGGCTTCTTACTTTCATAGGTCCACACAAATCCATGTGTACCAACTCAAGTGGACGCTCTGTACTTACTACTCGTTTCGGTTTGAATGAAGATCTAACTTGTTTACAACGGGCACATGAGTCACACATCTTCTCTTGTTCGAATTTGATTGAGGGTAGACCCTCAACTAAATTCCAAGACTTGAGTTTCTTTAAAATCGTTGGACTGATGTGTGCAAACCTCTTGTGCCACAAGCATGAATCATCCACAGTGACTTTCATGCACGTAAAGGAACTTGTAGTGACTTTGTTTAAATCAATCATATACACGTTCCGTTTACGTAGACCTTCTAAGATAACATTGCTAGTACCTTCAACTATGATACGACAAACATTTGAATGAAAAACGACTTTGTTGCCTTTGTCACATAATTGAGAGATACTTAGCAAGTTATGCTTAAGGCCATCTACCAGATATACATTATTGATAGCATGTAAAGAAGATATACCAATCTTACCTACACCGATTATATTGCCCTTCTTGTTGTCTCCAAAGGTGACCTTGCCACCGTTGAAGGGCTCTAGTGAAAGAAAAAGATTCTTGTTTCCGGTCATGTGTCTCGAACAACCACTGTTGAGATACCATAGGTTATTTTCTTTCACTATTATCTGCAAGAGAATCAAATACAGCTTTTAGGTACCCACGCTAAGTTGAGTCCTTTATGGTTAGTGACTCTATATATTTGATCCTTCCTAACCCATACCTGTTTGACAATTCTTTTCTTTTTAGGATAGGGTTTGCTCGGTTTATCATGTTTGTTATTTTTGCGACGCACATTAGGTTTAAATGACTGCTTCTGATTCACATAAGATTTAGATTTTGAAGGTACAGATGTGTAATCGAAAGCTATGTCATAAAACCACCTGAACTCATTGTTTCTAACCTCATCACGTTGAGATTCAGGTTCAGACTCATTAACACTAGACACGTCATGTTCTTTAAAAAAATTAGTTTGATTTTTGTTGTCGTTCACATATTTAACACAATTATCTTTAACATGACCGTTGTGACCACAATAGTTGCAAATCAAATATTCTGAAAGATTGACGTACTTCCTTCTTCTGAAATCACGGTCAGAAGGAGTAGATTTGCACTTATCATGGTCTCTACGACTATAGCATTCATGACCTAGACCCATCTTCATGTTATTGTTAGACTGTTTGGTAAGGAAGTCTAAGACCTTCTGACTTCCTTACCACTTATCATGAACATTTCGTGCATGTAGAAGCAATTCCTTCAAAGACTGAATTTCTTTTTCACACGACGAATTATCTACATTCGAGTCTTTGGAGGGATTGTTCTTTTTGAAATTTTCACGAAAGTCATTGAAACGTTTGTTCAAGATAAGTTTCTTCTCATTATGTTGACTTTTGGCTTGGGAGAATTCAGCCTTTATATCTTTCAATTGCTGAGAAAGAAAGGAGTTTACTTTCTCGTGATCAAGGATAACAGCTTCCTTTGCCTTAGCTTCAGATTGTAGGAGCTCATTGACTTTCTTCAATTCTAAAGTTATAGCTTCATTAGCTATAACTTTGGCTTGAAGATGCTTAATGTTGAGCTTTAACTCTGAGATTATAGCTTCATTAGCTATAACTTTAGACTCAAGAGCTTCTTTCTCAACATTTGTCTTGTCTGAAGTTATAGCTGAAGTTGCCATAACTTTAGACTTGAGCTTTTTAGCTTTGGCCTTTAGAAGGTGGTTTTCCTCAGCAATATCAAGAATTTGTTCTTTAAGATCTTTTAATTCAAGACTCTGTTCATGACAATGATCTAAGGCTTCTTCAAAATACTTAATTAAAGACTTCTTAGATAAATTCTTAACTTGCTTTTTAAGTTCAAGATGACTAACCTCTTCGTCATCTTCTGAATCTGGTTCTGAATCTGAGTTGCCTAACAAGACACATCTCGGATTCGCTTTCATTGTCACTGTCAGAAATTAGGTCAAGACTGACGTTGCTTAGACACAAGTTGACGACTTCCTCTTCCTCTGACTCGTCGTCCTCTGTGTCGAGATCTCCCCAGCAATAAGCCATCATCACTTGCTTGAATTCCTTCTTGGTTTTGTCTCGTTGATTTTTGTCTTTGATTTTCTTCCATGTGGGGCAATCTTTGATCATGTGATCATTATCCCCACATTTGAAGCAACCACGACTTGAAAGAGACCCTTTTGACTCAATTGGCTTTTTGTAAGATTTGTTAGTGTTATTGTTAAACGTTTTCCCTTGTGGTTTATTAAAGAATTTTTTCTTAAAACGTCTAGCAAATAACACTGTTTCATCTTCAAGATCCGAATCATGTCTTTCACTGGATTCGGCTTGTAGAGCCACTTTCTTGCTATTACTATCATTTGCCTCATCTTCATCAAGAGTAATCTCGTGAGCCATTAGGGTTCCAAGTAGCTCTTGATAAGATAGGTCAGATAGGTCTTTACATTCCTCAATTACTGTCACCTTAGGTCTCCATCGTTTAGATAGACTTCTAAGGATCTTCTGGCAATTTCCTCGGAGTCAAAAGTTTTTCCAAGATTTTTCAATTCATTAATGATACTAGAGAAGCGAGTGGACATGCTGTCAAGCGATTCATTTTGTTCCATGGAGAACAGTTCGTATTTTCGCATAAGTAGTGCAATACGTTGCTTTTTGACAACAGTTGTCCCCTCATAAGCTAACTCAAGACCATCCCATATTTCCTTGGCAGTAGAACTAGATGAGAAACGATCAAATTCAGTATGGGTCATGCCGTTTTGCAACAGACTAATAGCCTTTGAATTTTTCTCAGCTTTCTTATAATCTGCCTCAACATAGTCATCTTCTTTCTTTTCGATGGAAGTGCCAGTAGTCGTTCCAAGCATGATCTTATTAGGACCATTCTTAATGATTAGCCAACACTCCCAATCGTTACCCTTTATGAAATGGGTCATCATATTTTTCCATAGACTGTAGTTCTTCCCATCGAATACGGGACACTTCAGATGTTTGGAATCCATTAAAATAAAATTAAATGCAGCGGAAAATAAATAAAAATAAAAAGATAAATGGATCAGACTCCTTGCTGTAAGGCAATCAAGAGCACGAGGCTCTGATACCAATTGTAGAGTCTATTGATCGAATACGAAAGAGGGGGGGTGAATTGAGTATTAAAAACTAGCCCCACTTTTTCGATTTATATGATATGTAATTAATTATTTGATCTTATGAATTAAAATCAACTAATTAATTAATCAAAGTAAGCGCGAAGTAACGAAATAATGAAAAGTAAAGAGATAAGAGAGAGGCACACGATTTTTGAAGTGGTTCAGTTTCACACGTTGAAACCTACGTCCACTATTCTCGATTAATAATTTTTAGTACCTTTCTACGGATTACAAAAATTACCAACCCACTCGTATAATCAACACTATGATTATAACTCAAGGTGAGTATCGCTAAATACTCTATACTATCTTACGCTAATAAGAAAGTACAATATAACTCACACAAATTCCCGTTAAAGAATTGTAAGCTTATAATGATGTACTATTATCCAATAACGTATTTCACTCAAGCGATTGATAATAATTGATGCACGACTCTTTTAAAAACAAACTCTAAAAATAATAAATATTTGCTCAAAGGTTTGCTTTAAAACGATTTTGGAAAATCAACACAAGTAAAATAAATAGCCGTGTGAATGTAGTGTATTTCGTGTATTTTACAATTTGTATGTGAATGAGTATTTATAGTAGTAGAATCATAGTAGATCTAAAACCCTAGTATAATATTTAATAAAGATACTTATCTCATCATAAAATAATATTTACTTATCTTTTAGAAATATCTTTATCTCAAAATATTATTTGGTTTATCTTATAGAAATATATTTATCTTAATATCTCAAAATATTGTTGTAAAGATATAGTAGAATCCTAGATTAGGTAAACTAGGAGAACAACCTAAGGAGGCCGAAATCCATAGCTCACGAAACCCTAGGAGGCACGCATCCCTAGGTGGCACAAAGCTAGGTTTTCACGAAACCCTAGATGGCTCAAACACTAGGTGGGCTAATTAGGTTAACAACAAATTGAGATAGAATATATTAGAAACCCTAGGTAGCATGACAACCCATAAGTTGTATTACTAACCAATATAATCTCATAAATATATTCTCTATTAAAATAATTGATAAATATAAAAATACTCTTTCACTTTTGAAAACATTTCAAAACATTTTATTTCCAAAATCATGCATCAATATTTTATCATCCAAAGTCATAGACTAAAGCTATAACTTTTGAACATAAAATCTCTCGAATGGAATAGTTACCGAATGACGACCTATACTATCTAATCTTTCACAAAGATCTTCAGTATACGGATCATCTCTTCATCTTGATCACAAAGACCCTTCATCTCGAGTCTTGTGTAGTTTGATGTAGATCTTGTTTGAAGCGATTTTCTTTAAAGTTATGCCTGGTTAGCTATAACTTCCATGTTCACTTCCAAAGTTATTCCTGAAATTGTTATAACTTTGTCTCACAGACTTTATCAAAGTTATGCCTAACTTTGATCTTTCTTCTCATAATTGTTGCTAGCTATAATAAGACTAAAGCACACAATTACACGCATATGATATATCGAGTAAAACAGATTATTACGTAAACACATGTCATTATCAAAACTATCAAATTGGTCCAACACTTTCTAAAAGTAATACGAACTCATCACACTATCAAATAGTGGAAAAATTCCACCCGACCTCCTAGGTTCCAAACAAACAACTATCTAACAAGCAATGAGGAAACCTTTTCGGACCATATGCTCAGTTTGTGACTCTTGAAACATTCTCTCCCACTCTGTCTTATCAAGAAATAATCGTATTTATATTGAAAGACAGTATCACGAGCACAAACGCTTTGTTCTCGTGATCAATGTAGGATTATTGAGCACTTGTTTCATTCGGATAACTTACAAATTTAGGTACGCTACCCATCCATGTCTTATATGGAATAAAATCTGATTGTTTTAAATGTGTTTTGATATGGTTGAAATATATGTGTTTTGATATGGTGGAAATATAAATAGCGGACAAAATAATAAACGCCCTAGGTTAGTCAAGTGGCTCAGTGTGACTTGACAAAGACAAAACCATATCGTATAAAGTTCTGTTTCTCTATTCAACAACACCTTATCTCATAATGTGTGTTAGAGAAGTTAATTTGTGAAACTATTTCACAATACTTTTGGTGAAAATCAAAGTCAATACTTAGATATTTCTTGTTACGATTTGGTCGTAAGTCCTTGATCTAGTACTCTTTGTGGTTAACTACTTCACATTAAAACTCTTTGAACTTTTAAGTAGAATCAAACATAATATCTACTTAAATCGTCGGTAAATAAAGTGAAGTAGTCATAAACATCTCTGGTTGTGATTGTTATTGGACAACACATATTTTTATGTAATAGGGTCAATAACTCACTAGTTCGATTTCCCTTTTTTTTTTTAATAAAAAGGGCACGAATCATCTTGATTTGAAAACAAGATTCGCACACACCATAAGATTCAAAATCAAATATTTTAGGGATACTAGTCAATACTTGTAACACCCGCAAATGTACCCTATTTTTATAGTAAAAATATTTTACGGATACTTTTCAGCGAAATTTAGTTTTAGTTTAGAATTAAATTTCCGTGTCGAATTTAGAATTTCCGAGTCCGTATTTGGATTTTTCGCGAGAATTCAAGTGAATCACGTCTTAAGCCGTCTTTGACTTTTCTTGACTTTTCCACTTACTCACCTCATATTCCCCCTTAACCTAATTCATTCTCACACAACTCAACTCTTACTTCATCACTAAGAAATCAACCAAAAGCTTAACTTCCATTTTTGATCCGTCTTATAATCATCATAACTCTTTCGTTTCTCGCTCAAATTCATGTAAGTTCGTCTTATTCTTTCCCTCTCATCTTCCTCTATCCGTATTGGTAATAAAATTACCGTCTTTATCACTTTTCAATTTATCCGTCTTTCTCAAAGGTGAATTATATTCATCTTTTGTCGTCTTTGTTTAGGTGGAGACTTTCTAGACCCCGACAAAGATTACTATCTAGTGGAGGAAGGCTTAGAAATCGTTTAAAGACGCATAAAGGTAACGGTGAAGGGTTACTCGATATCATTTACGTGTTTTTAATGTGTTTTCTATGTTAGTAATCGTATTTAGAATAAGATTAGTAATCATAGGAATTGGGTTGTTGATGATAGTTGTTGTTAGTTGATAATTGATATGAGAATTGATGATTTATGATAATAGTTGATGATGTTTGAGTTTAGAACAAAATGGAGTTGTCTTGACCCAAGTCACGGTCGTGAAACTCATGTCACGGGCGTGAAATAGTGGCTGACCAAATACCCTTGCGTAACAGACAGTTTCACGAGCGTGAAATGTAAGTCACGGTCGTGACTTGTGCAGTTTCACTGCACTGACCCCTTTTCGTAAAATGATCATATCTCCTTCGTTACTTGCTTGTTTTGGGCTTGTGACCTACCTTTGGAACCGTAAGAGCATAAGCTATCACCTCAACTTGGAATTTATGCATTTGCATGTCTAGAACTCTAGTTATGACAGTTTGAAGTGGACCCTTGTTTTAGTTAGCTTCCAAACTTGTTGTTTTGAGATAAGATCTATGTTTCCTATTTATTATGCTTCTTAAACTTGGTCTAATGCTTATGTATCATGTATTGATTCATGTTTATCATATTTACATTTATATAATGCCCTATTCTCATGCTTGGTGACGGTTTTTGATATGTCCCACTTTGAGTCGGTTTTTACAAATGATACGGTTTGAGCACTATTTTGTCTTGTGCTTTGTACTCTCATTCCCTTGGCTACCTTCCCGTTCGTAAGGCTGGAATGTCGGAACGGAGAGGTATCCTACTGCTTTAATGCATGTGTTAGTGGGCATACGACGACGTTGTTGGGAGTTGAACGCTATGCGTTGATCGACCCGGCCGTCAAATGTTGTGTACTTGCGAGGTGGTGTTATTTGCATGTAGCGTACCGCTTGTTATGAGGCTTGAGCTCTTTTCCGCCTCTTTCGTGAATTATTCTACCGAATTTGGGGTACTCGGCGTCATTTGATTGACCGAGTCTTGGATTCGAAATGTTTATCGCATGTCGAACTGGAAAATGCGATTCCGGGATTCTGGCCAGATTTAGACCAGGACCGTATTATTATCGTCGTCCTCACCGGAGGAAAGGGAAATTAGTCCAATAGACGAAATGTGATCGTTGTATGCGTCAGGGAAATGCTCATCTCGTGGATGCCTTTTATCATATGCCATGTACACGGTGCTAGTGCGTTTCATTTACCGTGAGAGAGGTCGTCATTGTATTGTTATGTGTGGATGGGTGATTACATGATTGATTATTCATGGTCATACCATGAATTGGCATGGTTTGTTTGTCGAGTCTCAATCTTATCAAACTTATACCGCTAACGGTGAGATGTAAGCCCTAGTGAGCGTATTCGGTTGCCTAAGAGTGTCTTCCCCGAGTCTTTGTATAACATGATGGATTCGGACTTGTAACTCTTATGCTCTTATCATTATACGTTGAATTGCCTATCTATCCTTATTGTATTTCACATGTATATCCATATATGCATGCTTCTACTTTTGTATTTCCTTCTATGTACGTTTAATGTGATATGGCTGGGAGAACCCGGAGTTACTCCCCACTGACTGTGGCGTTCATGTTTTTCATGGATGAACAGGTTGCTTGATTGGATGACTTTTTGCTTGTGGTATTTTGGGTTCGGGTGTGAGCTAGCGGGCGTTGGCCTGGATGAATCACCTCTAGACGATTTTTATCTAGTTGCTAACAACTTTGTCTTTTGTTAACACTTTGAGAGACTACGTCTCTTGTAGTGTATTCTATTTTTTTTGTAATTATTGACACTCCTCGTATTTCTATCTTGCATGTATAAAAGTTTTTAAAATACTGTATTTTCCGCTTTATATATCTCATGCTTGTTATGTTTTATTTCCGCATTCGCGAGGGTTGTAACAATAATAGCCACTTAATGTGCTACACAATCCACAATTAAGATTAGATTAGGGTCACCAATTTTGAGCCTTTTACAATCTATATGACAAGTAATTTCTAGTTTAGGTCAAGAATATAATTACCTTTGATTGGTATGGCATAACCATTGACCAAGTACAGACATAAAAAGATACAACGCTTGCTTAATTCACAAAAGTGAAACACTTGTGTAGTACACTAAGGTTGATACTATATTCTTATTTAGAGGTCGTGTACATAATAATTTTTATTAAAGTATACCTCTAAATCCAAAACTAGATTGAACACATTATAACCTTTATATGTCTCTATAGAAATAAAACTACAATAATTATATTTCCCTTGTAGGTCGACATTTAATCATGACTAGTCGTGTCAGGAATCAATATTCATGTATCGAATACATTGATGAGAACCATAATAGGTATGTAATACCCAAAAATTGCATTTAGCAAAATAAATGTTGATCATATAGATATTATAGGTGAAAGTACTATTAGGTGTAGTACACCGAATTTCTCCAGAAAACTTGAGGCAGATTCTTTTCTAGTGTCTTACACTGTAATATTAGAATCATCAAAAGTTGGGTTCGACACCTTGCTTGGGTTTGAATTTGCTATTCAAAATAGCCTTGTCTTTTTCCCTCGTCTTGTGCCAACCTACTCTTGAACCTCGTCTTATTCTTAACAATTAAGAATAAAACATCCCTCTTAGAGCTCCCACTCACTTTCATGAATCACTACTTAGACAAGTAGATTAGAATTATTATGATGACTATTCTTCATTTATTTCATTCATGGTTTTACCTTCAAAAAGGATAAACCTTTAATGAAGTGACTACGGTATTTGGTTATTCACGATTTTAAATAAATCGAGAAACATAGTCGTCCCAACTGATTTGGCCTCTTTTGAGGTAAGCCTCGATAAGGAGCATTATAACGACATCCAAAAATACAAACATTTTCTTTGGAGAAAAAAGATTGATGTACCATTGTTATAAGAAGACGTCACTAAAAATCAAAACGTTTTTGACTAAGTGTGACTTATTCATATACTCTTCATAAGAGACATTTGCAATGGTGAATATGAGGATCAAAAGATAAATTTAATTTTGTCTTTAGCTTCGGTCGTTTAAACGAAGATTTAAATTGCAATTAAAAATGCTATCGTATAAATTTATGGAAACTTCTTTCCACGATTGAACGGATATACAAGTTTGTAGAAGAAAAAATATTTGTCATTGCGGGAATAATATAAATATCAACGGAAAATTAACATTCATTGCTTATATATAATTCACTTGTAAAACAATTTTTTTAACAAGTCACTCATATAATGACCCCTTACGAAATTATATAAGTGATTCCGAGACCCGCATTTTAGATAAAAATGAACATGTTATGCCACTTTTATGTAATATACATTAAGTCAACATTTTGACTAATTCTACCCCTAGAACTCTCGGTCGACGGATTTCAACCAAATTCATCTCCTAGTCCCGGGATAACGCTTATCTCGTTGAGTCCAACCCAATTTAGGCGTGTGATCGCATCACCCTATTTACCTGAGGTAAAAGGGTACACGTTGTGGTTGCCCTAATGAACACGAGGTCATAGGTGCTTCAATTGGTAAGCCTAAATCTCAATTTCTTTTAAGTTATGTGAGAGATCTTGTCAATTTAGTTATTAATTTCCTATAAGTGAACTAAGTCGGTGAATTTTGAATAACGTTGAATTGACAATCGAGAAATAAAAATACATGTTGGCAATTTTGGCATGAGCGGAAAAAACATAAAGCAAGTAAATATTAAATCCTAGTATGGCCACCTAGCTAATCTAATTAACTAGACGATTTCAAATTTGGAAACCAACTCCTTGGTCCGTTGCATGTTCATGGAACATGCTCCAAAAAGCCACCGTCTTTTGGAACACCGACTTCGGGAATCTCCGTTTTCATAATAAATAATTACAAAAAGATACAAAATGAAATTCCTATTATACATTTGATCTAGAAAATGAAAT
>JAIUZE010015818.1:0-42441 GCA_022085475.1 Heliosperma pusillum | reverse complement strand
TTGGCTTAGTTGAATCCTCTTTTAAGTAATCTGTGCTTGGCTTGATTACTTGGTTAGCCTTGATAAATTGTGCTTGTGCCTTGCTTAGCATAGTTTATCTAGGTCAGCATTGCAGTTCATGTTTTTAGTCTGTGCTTGGCTTGGCTAAGAACAAGTTCTGGACAACAGTTAGTCTAGTCTCTGTGCTAGTCTTGAGATTAGTCTTCTGTTCCTATCTTTTATTTATTTGTTACAAAAATCAGAAAACTTATCCCACAAAAATAGCCTTGTTTCATATGTTTTATTGTTGCAATTTCATAAAAGTCCTTGGGTTGTTTGTTTGAATCTTGAGTCCTTTGCAAAACACCATTGACCCCTAGGTTGGTGTTCCAAATTGGTTATCAGATCTAGGATTAGCACAAGTTCTATCTTGTGTTAGTCTTGTTTTTGCATCCTTGAGCATCAAAAACTCTGTTTTGTGAAAGTTATTGCATTCTGATTTTTAATGACTAAACCAGTAGCCATTGAGTATATTCCTCATGTTCCAAGTCCTAAGATGAGGTATCCTGAGCATGGGTCTATTTACAAGTCCGTGGCAGCAGCTATGGAGAAGTTACAGTGTGCCTTAAGAAGAGGGCATGAAGGTGTTGTGCATACAAGGAAAGCAACCAGCAGTCATGGTATTCCAAGGGAACCAAAACCACCTGATTTGAGACAAGAAGCTAGACACCTAGTCCATGGGAGTCCTAAGTCCTCTCCTGCCCTTAGAGGTAGAGGTAAAGTCCTTACACTTCCTACATTTAATGGTGAAAACAGTAGAGCATTTGTCTCTTGGTTGTTTGATGTTGAATGTTACTTTGAGAGCAAATGTTTTTCAGATGGAAAGAAGCATGACCTGGTTGTGTCTTCATTCAAGAGTTTTTCTTTTTTGTGGTATAATGGTCTTAACCTTTCAAGGACAATGGTAGGGAAAGGTAGGATAAACTCTTGGTTCAAGCTTAACTCACACATGTTGTCAAAGTATTTTCCTTGTTCCATCTTGAATGAATTATGGACTGAACTTAAGAACCTTAAACAAACTGCCTTGAGTGTTCATGAATATGCTAGGTTGTTTGAAGAGTTACACTTTGTGTGTGATAAAGGAGTCAATTCTGTCCAAAAGGGAGTTAGGTTCTACCATGGCTTGAGATCTGAAATTGCTGAAAAAATTAACTTAGAATAAAGTATTCATATGGTGAATTGCTTGAGTTGTCTTTGTGTGTGGAAAAGAACTTAGTAAGGCCTAGGAAACATGAAGTCTTGCCTACAATGGACAATTTAGAAGTCATGAAAACAGTTGGGAAAGAGAAGGGCTTAGACCAAGAGGATGTTATTGGTTGTCCTAATTCTAGATGCATTGAGCTAAGAGTCATGAGTGCTTATGATGAAATGAATGACTCATGTGCTACTGTGTTGGAAAGCCAATGTTTCGAGATTAAAACAACACTCACTCCACATTTAAGGCTACCACACAAGAGGAAGAACATGCCTGCACCAAACCAGGCCTGCTTCATGGTGCAAGCAAAGGCCATGTTGCCTACTTGAGTCCATTTGAGCTATCCATAAACAAGAAATTGCAGCAACCTTTAAACCATAAGTTGGACCAGTTCTTGATCTCCTTTAAAGGTGAAATATGTTGGGTTTCAAGTCAGGTTGAAGAAAGAGGAGGTTCTATTTCAATTTAATACTCAAGAGCTCAAAATCTGATCTATGACATCAACTACTGTCCTGGTTTCATGAATGGTTGTTTGGGGGGTATACCTTGTGCTCTTGCAGCCCCACACTTCCATTTTTACATGTTGATGAGGTTACAAGCTAGTCTTGTTCATTTGGTGCAATTTCAAATATGTTTCAAGTGAGAAATGATGAATTGAATCATTTAAATCATTACAATTCAATTCTGCAATTTCTGTTTTGTTTGGTTAATATTGTGCAACTTCATGACAAGAGCTTGTTAGAATTATTTGAGATATCAAGAACATGTTCCCTAATTGGTCTTGAAGAACTTTTAGGCATCTTGGTGATGCTTAAGTTGAGGCAAATGCATAGGAACGTGAGCAGCCCCATGGTTGCATCACTATGCTCTACTAGTTGTGCCAATTCACCTTTTGAATTCAAGTTGTGTATAGTTGCTACTGCTATTCGATTCATGCCAAGAAATTTTATGTGGGTTTTTGATCCTGGAGGATTCAATCACACTTGTTACTGCAAGATAAAAATTTTTTTTTGCTTCATTGGACACCAAGGTGCTGAAACTAGAGGTGAGGATTGTAGCTCCTTCATGATGTGTTGTTGAAATTTGAGGCCAAATTTCTTTTGAACAAGGGGAGAGTTGAAGCAGGAGCATGGGGGTTTGTTTAGTTTCTATTTAAAATCCATGAACAAGGCAGCCATTTATTTCCAAACAGCCTAAGCATTCAAGTTCAGGAAGTCTGAACTGCTCCCAAAAGTTCAGCAGAAAAAGAGCTAACTTCAACTGATCATATATGGCATTTTACTTGCTCAATATTTATGTTCTTCATATGTATAAAATCTTGAACATGTCCTCTTTCATATGATTTTGTAATCAACAAGATTCATCAAGCAAATTTGTGACAATTGATCTTCAAAGACTGTCACGCAGAATGCAATGTTATTTTCCTGAAATGACATGTCAGTACTAAAATGTCCATAACTCAATATTTGATGGATTTTTTTGGTTGATTCTTTTTGGAGGTGAAAGCTAACACCTTTAGCTTTCATATGAATCATCATAGCAATTTTTAATCCATCTAATATGGGAGATATGACTTTTCAAAGTTCCTGCTGCTGCACAAGAAGACTAATGAACATTCACTTCTGACCTGTACTTACTTAAAGGCTTATAACTAAAGTTCCAGGAACGGTTTTTGAATGATTTAAATTGGAGAATAACGCTAACGCATATATCTTGCATTTGGCTACTCATGGGTCTCCTAGTTCTATCGTTTCAGAAAATGATAGCATCTGCAAGATACCTCTGGAATCTGGAATGTTGCTGCACAACAGTCAAGTGACCTTCTAGTACTCAAACCGATGTATCTAGAGTTTCATACATCATTTGGGGTTGCTTCATTTTTTAAATGAAATCTAACATCTCTAGCTTTAAAATGCGATATCATGAGCCTTAAAATTCATCCCAATCTAGGAGTTATGAAGTTTGCAAGACATGTCTGATTTCAGAAAATGCTACTGAAAGTCAGTTTTAGCACTTGTGTTCAGCAAGGTTGTTTCTATGTGTTCAAGTGTTTTGAATGGCACGTCCAAGGCTTTCAATTGATCCCTGAATGATCCAAAATGTGTGAACATCATGTGGTAGCAAAAAGGAGCCAAACAACCCTCAAAAGCATGAGTCAATCTTTACTATTTTAGGAAACAAACAAGACAACTTTTACTGAACAAAAGCTGGCTGTCTGGGTAGCTTTTTCAGTCTGATTTCCCTCGTTTTATTAGAAGACTTTGATGTTAGTTTAATATACTATGTAAGGCCTTTATGAGCCCTTAGATTTAGTTGTATTCAAGGGTTGAGATCAAATTGTATGGCCTATATAAAGAGACCTTGTGCTTTTGTAATAGGCAGATGAGATTTGTTCTCTCCTTTTTAACTTGTGCTTGGCTTAGTTGAATCCTCTTTTAAGTAATCTGTGCTTGGCTTGATTACTTGGTTAGCCTTGATATATTGTGCTTGTGCCTTGCTTAGCATAGTTTATCTAGGTTAGCATTGCCGTTCATGTTCTTAGTCTGTGCTTGGCTTGCCTAAGAACAAGTTCTGGACAACAATTAGTCTAGTCTCTGTGCTAGTCTTGATATTAGTCTTCTGTTCCTTTCTTTTATTTATTTGTTACAAAAATCAGAAAACTTATCCCACAAAATAGCCTTGTTTCATATGTTTTATTGTTGCAATTTCATAACAGTCCTTGGGTTGTTTGTTTGAATCTTGAGTCCTTTGCAAAACACCATTGACCCTTAGGTTGGTGTTCTAGGCACCACTTGGATTCTTCTTCATTTCTTTTCTTATACATTCATTTATAATAGTTTATATGGTTCGTTTATCATATAAATTTACGTAATATCATTAAATATTAATGTTTAGAATATATGATATTCCATTCGCTTATATCACATGTTTTGTGACGGTTTTTGATATATCCCTCTTTGAGTCGGTTTTACATATGTTTTGATTTGAGCACGAATTGTTAAGTGCCATGAACTCTCATTCCCCGGCTATACCTCCTCGCTCGTTAGACTGGAATGTTGAAACGAGGAGATGTATCCTTAATGCTTGTATGCATGTTTTAGTGGAGATATGACGACGTTGTTGGGAGGCGAACGCTCTGCGTTGATCGACCCGGCCGTCAAATGTCGTATCTTTGCAAGGTGGTGTTATTGCATGTAGCGTACCGCTTGTTTATGATGCTTGTGCTCTTTCCGCCTCTTTTGTGAAGGTTGACCGAATTTATTTGGGGTACTTGGCTTCTGTGTTTGACCGAGTATTGGACGCGAAATGTGTATCGCATGTCGGCCAGGTTTAAACTAGGACCGTATTCTTATCCCCGTCCTACCGGGAGGAATTGAGTCTACATATACGAAATGTTATTCGTGTATGAGTTCAGGGAAATGTTTATCCCGTGGATGCGTATTGATCATACTTGCTATGTACATGGTGCTAGTGCGTGTCATTAACCGTGAAAGATAATGTTACCATATTCGTATGTTTGGACGGATGTTTATATGTTGATTAGTTGTGACCGTTGGATGACTTGGCGTGGTTTATATGTCGAGTCTCTATCTTATCAAGTATATGCCGCTAACGGTGAGATGCAAGCCCTAGTGAGTATATAGTTGCTTAAGGGTCTCTTCCCCGAGTTTGTCTATAATCTGATACTTACAGTTTTGTACTTCATGCGCCTATATCTTTATATATTGAAATGCCTATTTATCCTTCTCATAATTCACATGTATATATATATATATATATATATATATGCTTCTACTTGTCTATTACCGTTTAAGTATGTTATTTGTGATATGGCTGGGAGAACACGGAGTTACTCCCCACTGACTGTGGCATTCATGTTTTCATGGATGAACAGGTTGCTTGGATGGATTTTACTTGTTTTTGGGTTCAGGTGTGAGCTAGCGGGCGTTGGCCTGGACGATTCACCCATAGACATTTCTTAGCTAGTTTGTTAAACAACTTTTATATTTGATAACGTTTTGAGAAACCATATCTCTTTGTAGTATATTACACTCTGGCTTGTAATTATCTGACATTCCTCGTACTCTTCTATTGGCATGTAAAAAAGTTTCAAAAATATCGTATTTTCCGCTATATAAATTGTATGCTTGTTATGTTTTATTTCCGCTATCGCGAGGGTTTTCACAGTTGGTATCAGAGCCAATGACGCTTCCGACGCACACACGTGCACCCTAAACATAAATTACTTGACCTTGAAATAATAATTGAGATATGGGTAGAAATTAAGGACTTTACTTGGTAGTCTCTTTGTTTATGCTAAGTGTTAGGATTAACTTGTTTTGTTTTTGTCTCTTATATAGATGGTTAGACCTCGACTAGTAGAGAATGTCATTCGAGAGGCTCTTGCTCAAGTTCTTAGGAATCAACAAGATGCGGCAAATGCTCAAGCCGACCAAGCCCCCCCCCCCCCCCCCCCGTCCCCCATAGAGAAGACAATCACCAAGGAGGCTGTGCTTGGGTGGCTAGCCAGATTGCTAGGAGCAAGATCACGCCGTATGGTGGAGAACCGGACCGTACCGAGCTCTCGGAATGGTTTCGGGAGATTGAAAAGCAATTCGACTTGTACCAAGTCCGTGAAGAGGACAAAGTGAGGATTGCTAAGCAATTTCTTGTGAGGGAAGACGCCAATTGGTGGGCGATTACTAATCCCACCGCTACTCTTGAAGTCAATTTCAATTTGAAATGTTTCAAGGCTCTTGTGGAAGGCCGATTTTACCCCAAGGAGCTCAAACAGCAAAAACTCAAGGAATTCATTGATTTCAAGCAAGGTGACTTGACGGCTCAAGAATTAACCACTCAAATCAACAAGCTGGCTCACTTTGCTCCAAGGCTCATCAAGGATGATGAAGACTGAGCTTTTTACTATCGTAATAAGCTTAGTGCTTTGCTCTAAAGCAAAGTAAGGAGAAATTCTACCTGTTTTGGAGAATTGTATGATGATGCGCTTTCGGCCGAGAACTCCATGAAGGCATCAAGGATGAAGCAATGATGAAGAGTCCCCCTCCTTCATTTGCACCTAGGCCAAACTTCTATGGGAAAAGGTCGTTTACTCCCTCGTCTTCCAATGCCTATGCCAATAAGCGGAGATTCAACCCTCCCAAAAATGCAAATGCAAGGGCTCCTTTCTCGCCCCGAGATACTTATAACATGGCTCATAGGCCTTATGCTCCTCCTCAAGCTCAAGCTCAAACTCAAGGTCGCTTTTGTAAGCGTTGTAGACATCCACGCCACCCCGGTGTGAGATGCTTCAACCGACCTTATGTTTGCTTCTTTTGCCAGAAGACGAGTAACCGTTATGATGATTGCCCCGATCGAAAGTTGCCCCCTCCTATTGCCAAACCCAAGGGATCTATCTATGTTCTAACCCGAGGCGAAGCCGATGCTCACCCCGTTATGTCTTATTCTATTTGACACCGGTGCATCCATGTTCTTCGTGTCTTCGCCTTATGTTGATAAATTATCTATCGAGCCTACTTCTAGTGAGGATACTCCCATATCCTTACCATCCGGAGAAATTATCTCATGTTCAACTCTTTACCCTAATGTCCCTATCTCTATTGCGGGAACCCTCTTTCCCGCTAATCTCCTTTAAGTTTCCTCTAGGAGAGTTTGATGTAATTCTAGGTATAGATTGGCTAGCGTTGTACCATGCTAGATTCGAGTGTAGAGATCAAAAGATTTATTTAAAGACTCCTTTAGGAGATAGAATAACCTATAACGGATCTCATTCCCGAATGGGTGTGCAATTGATTTCCGCAATGAAGTTGGTGAGTATGGTAAGAAAGGGTCACCAAGCATTCTTATGTATTGTGACTTCTACAACTACCTCCTTACCAAAGATTGAAGATGTACCAATAGTATGTGATTTTGTTGATGTATTCCCCGAACACTTGCCCGGGATCCCTCCCGAGCGTGATGTTGAGTTTTCCATTAATCTTGTACCCGGATCCGGACCCATAGATAAAGCTCCATACCGTATGGCTCCAACCGAATTGAAGGAGTTAAGGAAGCAGCTTGATGATATGATCGAAAAAGGTTTCATTAGACCGAGTGCCTCGCCTTGGGGTGCTCCCGTTCTCTTTGTGAAAAAGAAAGATGGTTCTATGAGACTTTGTATTTACTACCGTGAGTTGAACCGAATTACAATCAAGAATAGGTATCCTTTACCAAGAATTGAAGATTTGTTCGATCAACTAAAAGGTGGTTCTACTTTTATCAAGATTGATTTGAGATCCGGATATCACCAAATTCTCGTTCGTGATGCGGATATACCAAAGACCGCTTTTAGTACAAGGTATGGTCACTTTGAGTTCAAGGTGATGCCATTTGGTTTAACTAATGCTCCCGCAATTTTCATGGATCAAATGAACCGCACCTTTAGTGAGTATCTTGACAAGGGTGCAGTTGTGTTCATAGACGACATCCTTATTTTCTCCACGATCGAAGAAAAGCATGCTATTCATCTTAGGACCATTTTGGGTGTCCTTCGGCGTCAAAATGGGTTTGCCAAATTCTCCAAGTGTGAATTTTGGTTACCTAAGGTGTCCTTTCTTGAGCATGTAATTTCTTAAGAAGGTGTGATGGTAGACCCTTCTAAGATTGAAGCTGTGGTGGATTGGAAAAGTCCGACCGATGTTAGAGAAGTACAAACTTCTCTTTGTTTAGCTGGTTACTACAGTAGATTTGTCAAAGATTTCTTAAAGCTTGCTAGACCGATGACTCAATTGTTGAAGAAAGAAACCAAGTTCGTGAAAGAAGCTTGTGAAGCCGCTTTTCAAGAGAAAGAAAAGGTTGACTACCTCCCCGGTGTTGACTTTACCTGAAGATGGTGTAGACTTTGATGTCTATTGTGATGCTTCCAAGATAGGATAGGGTTGTGTACTTATGCAAAGTAGGAAAGTGGTTGCTTATGCCTCGAGACAGTTGAGAGTTCATGAAGTGAACTACCCTACTCATGATCTAGAATTAGCCGCCGTGGTCCATGCCTTTAAAGTGTGGAGACACTATCTTATTGGTGTTCATTGTCGCATATTTACCGATCACAAGAGTTTGAAGTATATATTTACTCAAAAGGAGTTCAATATGAGACAAAGAAGATGGTTGGAATTGGTGAATGACTATGATTTTCAGTTGCTATACCATGAAGGGAAGGCCAATGTTGTTGCCGATGCTCTTAGTAGGAAATCTTCTCATGCCTTGAATGCTATGTGGGTGCTACCCTATGATCTTTATACCGAGTTTCGAAAGTTGAAGTGGGAGTTTGTGGAACGAGGATTTCATTATGTTGGTGCTATGGTTGCCGAACCCGTTCTTCTCCGTGAGAGCCGCGAAAGCCAAGTTGATGATCCTACCTACAAGTCTATTCAAGCCAAACTTCTAGAGGGAAAAGCCAAAGACTTCAAGATTGATGACAAAGGTGTCCTTCGACTCCATGACCGAGTGTTCGTGCCTAATGCTCTTGACTTAAGGAAGCGAATTCTTGATGAAGCTCACCTTTCTCCTGATTCTATCCACCCCGGAGGTGATAAGATGTATAAAGACTTGAAGCTACAATTTTGGTGGTCGAATTTGAAAAATGATGTTGTGTTCTATGTTGGAAGATGTCTTACTTGCCAATAAGTGAAAATCGAACACAAGAGGCCCGATGGACTGCTACAACCTTTGGATATTCCACTATGGAAGTGGTAATCTATTTCTATGGATTTTGTCATGGCTTTGCCAAGGACCGTTGGAAGTAAAGATAACGTTTGGGTTATTGTTGACCGTTTGACCAAGAGTGCCAGATTCATTCCGATCAAGGAGACTTCAAGTTTAGATCGACTAGCCAAAGCCTATGTTGATGAGATCGTCAGATATCATGGTGTTCCCAAGGAGATCATATCCGACCGAGACCCGAGGTTATGTTCGAAATTTTGGAAGGCCTTACAAGAAGCCATGGGTAGTAAGTTGTTGATGAGTACCGCTTTCCATGCCGCTACCGATGGTCAAACCGAGAGGACTATCCAGACTTTAGAAGACTTACTTAGGGCTTGTACACTCGACTTCCCATGTAGTTGGGAAAAGAGTCTACCGTTGGTGGAGTTTTCTTACAACAATAGTTATCATGCCTCGATCATGTGAAGGTCCCGTTGGTGGAGTTCTCTATGGAAGAAAATGCCGAAGTCCTGATTGTTGGAATCAATTGAGTGATGTTCGTGACTTAGGTCCCGATGTTGTTGTTGAGACCATTGATCATGTGAAGGTCATTCGTGATAGAATTAAAGCCGCTCAAGACCGACAAAAATCCTATGCCGATGTCCGAAGAAGACCGTTGGAATTTGAAGTTGGAGATAAAGTGTTCTTGAAAGTATCTCCGATGAAGGGTGTTATAAGGTTTGGTGTAAAGGGTAAATTGAGCCCGAAATACATTGGACCCTTTGATATTGTGAAAAGAATTGGTGCCGTAGCGTACAAATTGGACTTGCCCCTGAATTTGAATAAAGTTCATGATGTCTTCCATGCTTCTCAATTGAGAAAGTACATTACTGACCCAAGCCATGTTTTTCAAACCAAAATTCCCGAGCTCGAACCGAATTTGTCCTTTGAAGAGAAGCCAATCCGCATTCTAGATCGGAAGGACAAAAATTAGAGAAGTAAAGTGGTGCCTTTGGTGAAAATTTTGTGGAGATGTGCTAATGTTGAAGAAGAGACGTTGGAACAAGAAGCTACTATACGTATTAAATATACAAGCCTATTCGATTAAGGTATCTTTCTTTCGCTCACGTTTCGAGGGCGAAACTTTTTAAAAGGTAGGGTGATTGTAACACCCGCAAATGTACTCTACTTGTATTTTAAAAAAATTATACGAATACTAGTTAGCGTAATTTTAGATTTAGTCTAGAACTTACTTTCACGTGTCTAATTTAGCAAATCCGAGTCCGTATTCCGACTCTACTCGAAATTCCGTTTGAGTTACGCCTTAAGGCGCTTTTGGGTTTTTCCCCATATTTTTCCACTCACCTTATAACTCCCCTTATAACCCTAACTCCCTCATCCTTTCCACTCACCTTCTTTCTCAACAAGTAACCAAAAGCCTAAACCCCATTTTTGATCAAGCTCAAGTTCATCACTACTCCTTCATTACTCTCCCAAATCCTCTAATTTTCATCATATTCTTCCCCTCTTGTTGTCCTCTATCTTTTTTGGTAATAAAATTACCGTCTTTCTCATTTTCGATTTATCCGTCTTTCTCAAAAGTGAATTTTATTCATCTTTTGTTGTCTAATTGTAGGTGGAGATCTTCAAGATCCCGACAAAGATTACTACCTCGTGGAGGAAGATTTGGAAGAAGATTGAAGACGCGAAAACGTAACGGTGAAAGGTTACTCGATATCAATACGTGTTTTATATGCTTTAGTTGATGTTTACTAAATGTCTAGTGACATTAATTAGGTACTTAATATAGTTTGATGTTAGTGAATGTGTTGGAATTGGATGTGTAGCTATAGAATTTGTGTTGGTTAAATGATTGTTGATAGTTGATAATAGTTGATGATAGTTGTTGATAATTATTGGTGAAGTATGATGAATTTTGTGTGATGTTGGTCTCAGCCGGTCGACCGGCTGCTGGTCAGCTGACCGGCTGGGTTGTGGCTGATGTGATTTTGGTATTTTGACGTATATTTTGTAATATGTAAGTCTCAGCCGGCCGACCAGCTGCCGGTCAGCCGACCGGCTGAGACACCCCCCTTTCCTTCTTCTTTTCTCAATAGGCTTATGGTCCCAGCCAGGTAGCCGGCTGCCGGTCCCTCTGACCAGCTGGGACACCCTGTATTTTTAATAATTATCGATTGTTGCTAAAGTGCCAGCTGGGTAGCCGGCGGCCGGTCACTTTGACCGGCTGGCACCACCTTGATTCTTCTTCATTTATTTTCTTATACATACATTTATAATAGTTTGTATTGTTCGTTTATCGTATAAATTTACGTATTAACATTAAATATTCATGTTTATAATATATGATATTCCATTCGCTTATATAAAATGTTTTGTGACGGTTTTGATATATCCCTCTTTGAGTCGGTTTTACATATGTTTTGATTTGAGCACGAATTGTTAAGTGCTATGAACTCTCATTCCCTGGCTATGCCTCCTCGCTCGTTAGACTGGAATTTCGGAACGAGGAGATGTATCCCTAATGCTTGTATGCATGTTTTAGTGGAGATATGACGACGTTGTTTGGAGGCGAAAGGTATGCGTTGATCGACCCGGCCTTCAAATGTCGTATCTTTGCAAGGTGGTGTCATTGAATGTAGCGTACCGCTTGTTTATGATGCTTGTGCTCTTTCCGCCTCTTTCGTGAATGTTGACCGAATTGGGGGTACTCGGCTTCTGTGTTTGACCGAGTTTTGGATGCGAAATGTGTATCGCATGTTGAATCCGAACATGTTTATTCCAAAAGTCTGGCCAGGTTTAGACTAGCACTGTATTATTAACGTCGTCCTACCGGGAGGAATTTAGTCTACAAATACGAAATGTTAATCTTGTATGAGTTCAGGGAAATGTTTATCCCGTGGATGCGTATTGTTCATACTTGCTATGTACATGGTGCTAGTGCGTGTCATTAACATTAAGAGATAATGTTACCATATTTGTATGTTTGGACGGATGTTTATATGTTGATTATTTGTGACCGTTGGATGACTTGGCGTGGTTTATATGTCGAGTCTCTATCTTATCAAGTATATGCCGCTAACGGTGAGATACAAGCCCTAATGAGTATATAGTTGCCTAAGGGTGTCTTCCCCGAGTTTGTCTATAATGTGATACTTACTGTTTTTTACTTCATGCGCCTATATCTTTATATATTGAAATGCCTATTTATCATTCTCGTAATTCACATGATATATATATATATATATATATATATATATATATATATATATATATATATATATATATATATGTATGCTTCTACTTGGCTATTATCGTTTAAGTATGTTATTTGTGATATGGCTGGGAGAACCCGGAGTTACTACCCACTCACTGTGTCATTCATGTTTTCATGGATGAACAGGTTGCTTGGATGAATTTTTCTTGTTTTCGGGTTCGGGAGTGAGCTAGCGGGCGTTGGCCTCGACGATTCACCCATAGACGTTTCTTAGCTAGTTTGCTAAACAACTTTGATATTTGATAACGTTTTGAGAGACCATGTCCCTTTGTAGTATATTACACTTTGGCTTGTAATTATCTGACATTCCTCGTACTCTTCTATTGGCATGTAAAAAGTTTCAGAAATATCGTATTTTCCGCTATATAAATTGCATGCTTGTTATGTTTTATTTCCGCTATCGCGAGGGTTTTCACAGCTATGGCCATTTCAGAAAGGATTGTCCCTCTAAGAAAGCACTGACAATTATGGAAGTAAAAACTTGGAAAAAAGAAGGCTTAGTGGAGTGAATAAGAGGATTGTCCCTCCCCCATGGTAGTGTTGCACCGGTTTTGGTGAGTGAATAAGAGGATGTTTTTCCTCTTAATTCATTCACTTTAGATCTCATTTTTATTCATATCTTCATCTCACTAGAAAATATGATATACTTAGAAACTTGAGAAGTTTCACATAACTTATGTTCTTGTATCAATAATATATTACTAAGTGTAGTAATTTTCGAGTATTGTATACGTCTTTAAGGGTACTTGACTATTCTTCTAGTAAATCAATAGTTGAGTGATTTGGGATAGTCTAGGTGCAACAAGAGAAGAGTTTCTAAACTTGAAGCTTAAGTAGATCATCCCATAATCATTATAGCTCAAGAACAAGAGTAAGAAGGAGTCTTAATACTCTTGTGCCCATTTCGTCAAACAACATTGTGAGGAACAATTTCTTTTTCTACTTTGTTTTATTTAGTTTGCAAGAACTATATCTTGAAAAGTAACTAACGATTTAATTAGTTAATCATAAGAAGATTCTTATGAGTAGGTATATGAACCTATCAATTGGTATCAGAGCATAGGATGTTGCATGCAATCGGTTTTACAAAGTTTTTACGAGTTAAAGTAACAAAATAAAACTAGAAAATTAGTGATTTATATGATAAAGTCACGAAATTTTTAAGAATATTATACCTCCTGGTCCTATAAGAGTATAGGTCATTCTGATGATTTTTGGTAGATTGTTGCTTTATTTAATGATTTTTGGTTAAATAAATACATTTTAATGAGTAAAATGAACATTTTATGACTAAAAGTAGTTAAACTTTGAATCTAGCCATGAAATTTTAATATGATATCACATGAACATTTTACCTACTGTATGTAAAATGTGAGATAAATATGATTTATTTTGCAAGATTTATGATTTTTAATAGTTAAAAAGGCATAAATAGTGATTATTTTGGCATAAATAGCTAAAATAAATTTTTGGCATGAGAAAATTATCATATGTTGCATAAATATTTTACATATTAGATTTATAAGTTGAAAATTAATTAGATTAATTTTTGTGTGATTTTAGTATTTTGTTTGATAAAATCGATTAATAGCAACTATATTTTTCTCTAAAACGATTCGAACATTTTTGACCTAAATTTTGACATGAAGATGTTCCTGGAAATGTTCCATAATTTTAAAAAAATTTAATTTTCAAATTTATAAATTATTGTAATTTAATTTGGAGTTGTTACATAAAAGTTATGTAAATAAGGGTCAAAACCGAGCAATAATGCAAAGTCGAGTTGAATTATTGTCAAATAATTATTGGAGACAAATTTTTGAGTCCTAAAAAAGTTAGGGTAATTAACTTGGACTTAAATTTGGTTTAAGTATTAATTTGTGACTTTAATTGGTTATTATCACGCATTTCCATAAAACCGGGTTTATATACGATATAAGGTTATTAGGGCGATTTGGCACATTAATATTGCATTATTTTACATACAATTATGCTGCATTTTGAATTAATGAATGTCATTTTGATTTATGTAATGTTGAATTATGTAATTTGTCTTAGTATGGCCTTAGTTCTTAATCGATATTACCCGTAATGTATGGGAATATTGATTCGGTTGTAATTTTATGTGATCTCGTATCACTTTTATTGTAGTATTTAATTCTTACAAATGTATAATTGGAAATTCATGTAATTTTTATTATATATTTTTGAAATTATTTGTAATCCCGGAGTTTCCTAAAGACGGAGCCATTCGGAAAGGCGTTCCGAAAAAGTCGGTGTCCTTGGGAGGCTAGCTTATGAAGTTCAAGGGACCAAAAGACTTGGTTTCCGAATTTTTAAATAGATTATTTGATTTTCTATTTATACGAAGGCCATACTAGGAATTTATTTAATTACTGCATTTTTATTTATATGTCACATGCATGTAACACCCGCAAATGTACCCTATTTTTATATTAAAAATACTATACTGATACTTTTCAGCGAAATTTTAGTTTTAGTCTAGAATTTAATTTCCCGTGTCTAATTTAATAATTCCGAGTTCGTATTCGGACTTTACTCGAAATTCCATGTGAGTTACGCCTTAAGGCGCTTATGGGCTTTTTCCATGTTTTTCCACTTACTCACCTTATATTCCCTTAAACCCTAAACTCCCTCATTCTTACACTTACTCCTTCTTCCTCTTCAATTAACCAAAAACATAAACCCCATTGTTGATCAAGCTAAAGATCGTCACAACTCCTTCATCCCTTGCTCAAATCCGCTAATTTTCGTCATAATCTTCCCCTCTCATCGTCCTCTATTTTAATTGGTAATACAATTACCGTCTTTCTAACTTTTTAATTTATCCATCTTTCTCAAAGGTGAATTATATTCATCTTTTGTTGTCTAATTGTAGGTGGAGACCTTCAAGACCTCGACAAAGACTACTACCTAGTAGAGGAGGACCTAGACGAGGATTGAAGACGCGAAAAGGTAACGGTGAAGGGTTACTCGATATCAATACGTGTTTTAATGTGGTTTTGATGTTAGTAAACGTATTTAGGATAGGATTAATATTCATAGAATTTGTGTTTGTCGATGATGGTTGTTGTTTGTTAATAATTGTTGATGATTATTGATAGTTGATAGTAGTTATTGATAGTTGTTGAAAATGGATGTTGATTATGTTGTTCTCGGGTGTAGTGTTGTTCCCAGCCGGCCGACCGGCCGCCGGTCAGCCGACCGGCTGGGGGCGCAGCAGAAGTGAAGTTGGTATTTTGATGTTGTGTTTTTCCCAGCCGGGTGCCCGGCTGCCGGTCCTCCTACCCGGCTGGGAACTCGCTGTATTTTTGATGGTTTTTGTTTTGTTGATGAAGTGCCAGCCGGGTAGCCAGCGGCCGGTCCACTTGACTGGTTGGCACCCCGCTGGAATTCTTTTATATATTTTCTTATACTTTCATTTATAATAGTTTTTATGGTTCGTTTATCGTATAAATTTACGTAATAGCTTTAAATATTCATGTTTAGAATATATGATATCCCATTTGCTTGTATCGCATGTTTTATGACGGTTTTCATTTATCCCCCTTTGAGTCGGTTTTACATATGTTATTATTTGAGCTCTAATTGTTATGTGCTATGAACTCTCATTCCCCGGCTACCTCCTCGCTCGTAAGGTTGGAATGTCTGAACGAGGAAATGTATCCTTAATGCTTAATTGCATGTTTTAGTGGGGATATGACGACGTTGTTGGGAGGCGAACGCTTTGCGTTGATCGACCCGGCCGTCAAATGTCGTATACTTGCAAGGTGGTGACATTGCATGTAGCGTATTGCTTGTTATGATGCTTGTGCTCTTTCCGCCTCTTTCGTGAAGGTTGACCGAATTTGGGGTACTCGGCTTCTATGTATGACCGAGTCTTGGATGCGAAATGTTTATCGCATGTCGAATCGGAAAATGTGATTCCGAGAGTCTGGCCAGGTTTAGACTAGGACCGGATTATTATCGTCGTTCTACCAGGAGGAAATGAGTCTACATATAGGAAATGTTAATCCTGTATGCGTTCAGGGAAATGTTTATCCCGTGGATGCGATTTTAATCATACTTGCTTGTACATGGTGCTAGTGCATTTCATTTACCGTGAGAGATGTTGTCAACGTATTCGTACGTTTGGATGGATGAATATATGATTGATTATTTGTGATCGTTGGATGACTTGGCGTGGTTTATATGTCGAGTCTCAATCTTATCAAGTATATGCCGCTAACGGTGAGATGCAAGCCCTAGTGATAAGTGAATATTTGTATGGTTTTAACCCCCAATTTAGCTCGGTTTTGTATGTCATTTGTGCTTTGTTAAGCCACTTTATGAGCTAATTTCGTCTTCTAGGCAAATTCCTATGTTCTAACCTCTTTTATAGGGAAAGTGACGTTTCTACGCCCTTTTTCTATATTCCTGAGCATTTGCCTAGAACCCGACGATTTGAAGAAGCAAGCTTGACCATGTCAAAGGCATTTCAAGAAGGTTCACTAATTCAAAAGAGAGAAGAAGTAAAAACGATGTCACAGTTGTCGGAGGATCAATCAGATAGGCGAAAGAAATCATCGCTTTACATCAAACCCTATCAACAAACCCGACTCAAGAGGTCAAGGGGGATGATGGAAGTCAAGTCAAAGCAAAGGGAGATGAAATGTTAGTCAAAAGCTTCTAGATGACAACTTACCCGATCGGGTAAGTGTGTACCCGATCGGGTATCTCTGCTGCTTCGAGCAAAATGCTTCAACTTCCTATTTTTGTCCTATATGTTCAATGCTCGACCCCTTCCCCACGAAACCCTAATGCTATATAAAGAGAGCTCCTGCCCCTCTTCTCATCATCAATCTTATGTACAAAAAAACACTTCTCTTCTTAGTTTAGTTTAGTTTCTTCTTTCTCTCATATTTCTTAGTTTTAGTTTAGTTTTAGTTTTCTCTAGTTTAGTTTAGTCTAGTTCTAAGTTTTCTTCAATTGTAGTTGTTCTACTTGTAATTGGAATTCAAGTTTCCGGGTTTGCATTTCCTATTCAAGTTCTTATTCCATTTCAATCTTTGCTCATCCTTCCGGTAATCTTTATTCTCGTGTTTATATTATAGTTTCATTTTCTTTTAGTATTTCCTTTCTCATGTTTACCATTCTTAGTTTTATAATCTTAGTTTCCCTTTCATTGTTAATCATGCATAAGTAGTCACCTTTCTAGGGTGTAGGGTAGCCATGTTAGATTGATTAAAAGATGATAAATGGATAAAAGAAATTGTGCCTTTAAAACGTTGTGTCTATGTATGTTTGGATTGAAATGAAGGTTACGATTTCTGGACAAAATCATTGACTAAAATGGAATTCTTTTCCAAGGTAGAGATACGTGAATTGAATAGACAAAGCATGACATGGTGGATTAAGACCTAGTAAATTGTCTAAAAGCCTGCTAGACCATCTTATTTATGATTGTAATGAACACATCATTCTTACGAACTCACAATGAATTACTTGCATGTTCTAAATCCAATTTCATCAATATGTTAATCTGCATGTGTGAACCTACTTCCCTAGATCATTTTCGTTATTGTATTGTTATCATTTTTATTATAGCATCTAGTAATTAGTGACAACATTTGCCATTCGTACAAGATAGAACTCTAACCATAACTATTGACAAGTATCTCTCGTCTCCCCGAGATCGACCCCTTACTTCCCTAATTACATTAATTTGTTGTTAGCCTAGTCTGGGTAAATTATCTTTGATTAGGGTACGCGACAACCCTGTGAAATTTTGGCGCCGCTGCCGGGGAGCACGGTTTTGTTTATTTGTGATTAGTAGAGTTTTACCTTTTCTTTTTCTTTTTTTTCTTTTCTTTTGTCTCGAGGAACACTTGTTCCTTGAGATTTTTCTCACCTCTTCCTTGTAGTATAGTGACTCTTTTAGGTAATAGGAATATTTTCTTTCAAAGGGATTGCTTTATTTTCTCTCAATGACTATCTATTTCCAAACTCCACAATGCGAGAATGAGCCTTTCCATGAATACCTTGACCGATTTTATAGCTATTCAATCCATATTATCTCTCTTGGGTATACCCTTGATGAGACCTATATGAGAGATGTCGTGCTTCATGAAATGCTCATTGAGTGTCGTAGCCTGGCTATGCAATTGAGTGGTGGAAGTGTTTATCAGAAGAGAGGAGGGGAACTTTGGATTTTCTTGGACTTTATGGCATCCCAATCTCGGGAAGAAACGCACCGGCAATTGAGAATCTAAGAGCAACTCAATGAAATGATGGCTCAAGTTCAAATGCTCAAAGGACAAAAGGAAGAACCCACGTTTAAAAAATGTATGCCAATCAATTTTCCTTATGCTTTTTCGCCTCCCCCATGTGAGTCTATTTTCTCCTGTGCTTTTTCAGCCCCCCCATGTGAGTCTAATTCTCCCCAATCATATGAATTAAGAGATGACGATGATGATGGTCCAACCTTTTCTATTGAAAGTCACTCTAGTGTCGTTCCATTTGACAATTTTGAGACCCCCATTATTGATATTGACCATATGGTAGTCGAGACTTTAGACAAGGATGTTGTTAAGCCCATTTGTGACTCCAATGGAGATCGTCGATCGAGTCATCAGAGTCGCATCAGATTTATTTGAAAATGATACTGGGTTTTGTGAACCTAGCCTTGAAATTAAGTGGGATCAACCACCCATTTTTGATTCCCAATCCTTTGATTCACCCTACCCCCAATTAGAGTCCACTAATGATATTTTGGGAACTAATTGTTTGTTCCATGATCTTAAACATTTCACTCCATCTCTCACTGACGAGTGGAGCAGTTCAGTGGTCATCTATGAAGTTTGTCATGCGCACAATGATAAGATATATCAATTCTTACCTTCAATATTTCATGCCTATATCTTGTCAATTGCTTACATATGTTTTTGTATAGCTCATGCGCAGGTATATGATCGACTTCTAAGGGCATTGACATGCTTTTTAAGGCACAAAGAATGATTTTCATTAATAAAGAGTCTAGCAAGACTTTTAAATTGCGCTTCTCGGGAGGCAACCCGTGTTTTCCCTTTCTTTTTGCATTTTATTTTTTTTCCCTTTTTCGTTGTTTTGTTAGATTTACCATGCAGATGAGAGAGTTTTTGAAGAATATATGAAGACCTTCCTTGTCAAGTCCTAAAGACTAGCTTGGGGGAGTCCGCGCTCACTAGTAAGCTTCACTTTTCTTTCATCTTTTTCCCTTTTTACCCTTCTTCCCATTAAGCATCTCGTTGCATGTTTAGTCTTCGTGCTCACATTGAGGACAATGTGATGTTTAGCTTGGGGGAGGGATTGCATTTTCCCATTTTGCATTTTAGTTGTTTATATTTTTCAAATTTTTGAATACGAAGAGAGAAAATTTTAAAATTTTGAACACAATTGAATGCTTTTCATGCTTTGCTTGCTTGTTTACTATGCTATCATGTTACATTTCCCAAACTTAGAGCTTTCAAAAGATAATGATTCAATATTTATTGAATTGTGCATACATGGGGAAGTCTTGTACACAGTAGGCATGTAATGAATCTATAGATGAGTACGCTTGTTCTTGACATTTGGCAAGTTACATATATTGTAAGGTAGAACCTCCTTAGACTGGTACATCCATACCCAGTCTCATTTAGGTGTGTGTAGTTCTCCTTGTGATGTGTATCATGTCCAAACGCATAAGTATGGTTCTCATTTCATTTCTATAAGCATTGCATTCATGATTCACTAAGATTTGAAGCCTTTTTCACTTTGAATTACACCTCAAAATTAACCCCTTCATACAAATGCTTCACAAAATAATAGCTACATACAAAAACTGTCTACCTTTTGAGCTAGTAGCTAGACTATGGTGTATGGGTGCTCTTTTGAGAAGATTTTGTTCCTAAATGACAAAGTGAATTTGGAGAACGAAAAATATTCAAGAAGTGATGTTCAAAAGAAAAGAAAAAGAAAAAAAAAATGAAATAAAAAAGAAAAAGAAAAAAAGAAAAAAAGAAAAAAAGAAAAAAAGAAAAAATCGAAAAAAAAAAGAAATAAAAAAAGAAGTTGTGAGTATCTCCTCAAAATGTCAAATCAATAGAAGGAGTTTACCCTTGTGTTTCGTGTGTAATAAGCCAATTTGTTCCTTCTGGCTTCGTTACTCGTCTTTTGGAAATTGATCGAAAGTTTGGATTGAGTATTCATTTATCATTGGTCATTTGCTAGCTCATTCTAACCTCCACATGACCATAACTGTTTTTCCACCTTTCACCCATTTCCCAAAGCCTTCTTCTTATCTTTTCGGCTTCTTTTCTATGTGCATTGTGATCTTTGACTTGTGTTTTGAATTGTTTACCATATTAGACTGCGGACACATTTTCATAAGTCGTAGATAGGTGAGTGTCTCAAAAACATTTACACATAAAGAAATCACCTTTTACATACATGAGTGTTCGAGTGTGCCGTGAGAGTCCATTTGTCAAAAGATCATGCAAGAGCCGAAATTCTGTAGTGAAATTCTTTGTGCTGCGCCGTTATGTAAATCTCAGCCATGTTTATGTATCATTCTTGCCCACGTTGTTTTTGGGTTATGATTCATTATGTTTCCAAAGCTTTATGTTGAGATTTGTTTCTTGATGGTGTAGTAGCCAACGCTTGCAACCTTGTCCTGGTATTGTTTGTTATGTTTGCTTGAGGACAAGCAAAGGTTTAGCTTGGGGGAGTTTGATAAGTGAATATTTGTATGGTTTTAACCCCCAATTTAGCTCGGTTTTTTATGTCATTTGTGCTTTGTTAAGCCACTTTATGAGCTAATATCGTCTTCTAGGCAAATTCCTATGCTCTAACCTATTTTGTAGGGAAAGTGACATTTCTACGTCCTTTTTCTATATTCCCGGGCATTTGCCTAGAACCCGACAATTTGAAGAAGCAAGCTTGACCATGTCAAAGGGATTTCAAGAAGGTTCACTAATTCAAAAGAGAGAAGAAGTAAAAACGATGTCGCAGTTGTTGGAGGATCAATCAGATAGGCGAAAGAAATCATCGCTTTACATCAAACCCTATCAACAAACCCAAATCAAGAGGTCAAGGGGGATGATGGAAGTCAAGTCAAAGCAAAGGGAGATGAAACGTTAGTCAAAAGCTTCTAGATGACAACTTACCCGATCGGGTAAGTGTGTACCCGATCGGGTATCTCTGCTGCTTCGAGCAAAATGCTTCAACTTCCTATTTTTTTCCTATATGTTCAATGCTCGGCCCCTTCCCCACGAAACCCTAATGCTATATAAAGAGAGCTCCAGCCCCTCATCTCATCATCAATTTTATGTACAAAAAAACACTTCTCTTCTTAGTTTAGTTTAGTTTCTTGTTTCTCTCATATTTCTTAGTTTTAGTTTAGTTTTAGTTTTCTCTAGTTTAGTTTAGTCTAGTTCTAAGTTTTCTTCAATTGTAGTTGTTCTACTTGTAATTGGAATTCAAGTTTCCGGGTTTGCATTTCCTATTCAAGTTCTTATTCCATTTCAATCTTTGCTCATCCTTTCCGGTAATCCTTATTCTTGTTTTTACATTATAGTTTCATTTTCTTTTAGTATTTCCTTTATCATGTTTACCATTCTTAGTTTTATAATCTTAGTTTCCCTTTCATTGTTAATCATGCATAAGTAGTCACCTTTCTAGGGTGTAGGGTAGCCATGTTAGATTGATTAAGAGATGATAAATGGATAAAAGAAATTGTGCCTTTAAAACGTTGTGTCTATGCATGTTTGGATTGAAATGATGGTTAACGATTTCTGGACAAAATCATTGACTAAAATGGAATTCTTTTCCAAGGTAGAGATACGTGAATTGAATAGACAAAGCATGACATGATGGATTAAGACCTAGTAAATTGCCTAAACGCCTGCTAGACCATCTTATCTATGATTGTAATGAACACATCATTCTTACGAACTCACAATGAATTACGTGCATGTTCTAAATCCAATTTCATCAATATGTTAATCTGCATGTGTAAACCTACTTCCCTAGATCATTTTCTTTATTGTATTGTTATCATTTTTATTATAGCATCTAGTAATTAGTGACAACATTTGCCATTCGTACAAGATAGAACTCTAACCATAACTATTCACAAGTATCTCCCGTCTTCCCGAGATCGACCCCTTACTTCCCTAATTACATTAATTTGTTGTTAGCCTAGTCTGGGTAAATTATCTTTGATTAGGGTACGCGACAACCCTGTCACCTAGTGAGTATATGGTTGCCTAAGGGTGTTTTCCCCGAGTCTATCTATAATATGATGATTACGGTTTTGTACTTTATATGCCTATATCTTATTATTGAAATGCCTATTTATCCTTCTCGTAATTCACATGTATATTTATATATGTATGCTTCTACTTTTGTATTTCCGTTTAAGTATGTTATTTGTGATATGGTTGGGAGTACCCGGAGTTACTCCCCACTGACTGTGGCGTTCATGTTTTCATGGATGAACCGGTTGCTTGGATGGATTTTGCTTGTTGTTTTTGGGTTCGGGTGTGAGCTAGCAGGCGTTGGCCTTGACGATTCACCCCTAGACGTTTCGTAGCTAGTTGCTAAACAACTTTGATATTTGATAACATTTTGACAGACTTCGTCTCTTGTAGTATATTATACTTTAAGTTTGTAATTATTTGACATTCCTCGTACTTGTATTTTGGCATGTATAAAGTTTTAAAAATATCGTATTTTCCGCTATTTAAATTGCATGCTTTTTATGTTTTATTTACGCTATTGCGAGGGTTGTCACAGTTGGTATCATAGCCTTAACGCTCCTGACGCACACATGTGAACCCTAAACTTAAATTACATGACCTTGAAATAATAAATGTGAGATGGGTAGAAATTAAGGATTTTACTTGGTAGTCTCTTTGTTTATGCTAAGTGTTAGGATTAACTTGTTTTATTTTTGTTTCTTATGAAGATGGTTAGACCTCAAGTAGTAGAGAACGTCATTCTTGAGGCTCTTACTCAAGTTCTAATGAACCAACAAGATGCGTCAAATGCTCAAGCCGACTAAGTCCCTCCTCGTAGAGAAGAAAATCACCAAGGAGGCTATGCTTGGGTGGATAGCCAAATTGCAAGAAGCAAGATTACGCCGTATGGTGGAGAACCGAACCCTACCGAGTTATCGGAGTGGCTTCGGGAGATGGAGAAGCAATTTGACTTGTACCAAGTCCGTGAAGAGGACAAGGTGAGGATTGCTAAGCACTTCCTAGTGAGGGAAGCTGACAATTGGTGGGAGATTACTAATCCCACCGTTACTCTTGAAGTCAATTTTAACTGGGAATGTTTCAAGGCTCTTGTGGAAGGCCGATTTTATCCTAAGGAGCTCAAGCAACAAAGGCTCAAGGAATTCATTGATTTCAAGCAATGTGACTTGACGGCTCAAGACTTCACCACACAATTCAACAAGCTTGCTCACATTGCACCAACGCTCATCAAGGATAATGAGGACTAAGGTTTTTACTACCGTAATAAGCTTAGTGCTTTACTCCAAAGCAAAGTGAGGAGAAATTCTACCTCTTTTGGAGAATTGTATGATAATGCACTATGGGTCGAGAACTCCATGAAGGCTATCAAAGATGAAGCAATGATGAAGAGTTCCCCTCCTTCCTTCACTCCTAGGCCAAACTTCTATGGGAAAAGGTCGTTTACTCCCTCGCCTTCCAATGCCTATGCCAACAAGAGGAGATTCAATCCTCCCCCAAATGCAAATACAAGGACTCCTTTCATTCCCCGAGCTACTTCTAACATGGCTCATAGGCCCTATGCTCCTCCTCAAGCTCAAGGTCGCTTATGTAACCGTTGTAGACAACCACACCACCTTGGTGTAGCATGCTTCAACCGACCTTATGTTTGCTTCTTTTGCCAAAAGACAGGTCACCGTTATGATGATTGCCCCGATCGGAAGTTGCCCCCTCCAATTGCCTAACCCAAGGGATCTATTTTCGTTCTAAGCCGAGCCAAAGTCGATGCTCATCCGGAGATAATTACGGGTATGTTCTCAATCTTAAAGCAACCGTGTTTTATTCTATTTGATACCGGTGCTTCTATGTCCTTTGTGTCTTCAACTTATGTTGATAAATTATCTATCGAGCCTACTTCTAGTGAGGATACTGTGGGAAATATCGGTATACTTCCCTTTAAATTTTTTGGATTATAATGAAATTATAACTATATGAATTTCTAGTCATAAATGAAATTGCATAATATAAAACAAGTGATTAAGAAATAACCTTCGGTCCTAGTAAAAGGCCTAAGAACAAATACCAAAGTAGGTATTCTCCTAATCGTTGCACCAAGATGGTTCAAGAAATGCCTTCGTCGTGCTAGAACGAAAACCAAAAAATTACTTCTAATTTTGTGTGTATATTGATGATGAATATGAAGATGAATGAGAGAGTTCAAAATCCGAATTTTTCTCCTCTTTTTCACCCTTTGTGCCGTGAGAATTAGGAGTGATTAGGGTTTCTTTTTCTTCCTCTTAATCCTCCCTTGTGCCGTGAGATTGCAAGAGGAAAGAAATAAAATAAAACCTAGTTTCCTTATATCTCTCAACCTATATTAGGTAGTTAGCATCTTTTATTTAAGATGTACATAATGCAATATGTATTCTAATTATTACTAGTAATGGACCGTCACATAAACCGAGTAATGCCGGACCAATACACTATAATAATATCGTGTAATACATATCCGCCAACTTAAATATAACAGTTTACATTTAGTTTAGACCAACATTATATACATTGATTAAATATAACATTTTATATTCAATTACTAGCTAACATTATTTAGTCGTTATTAAATAATCGTATCATCATCACATTGACTAACCTTTTAGTCAAATACATCGACTAACCTTTTAGTTATTTGATAAGGCATCAATATGATTATTTTCTCAAATAATCACATCTCTCAAACACATCCTTTAGGTGTGAGTTTTAAGGATCAGTTGATCACCGCCATTTGTATGACAATAACGTCAAACTTATCTAGCAAGCCGACCGTTATCGATAAACGTTAATCAACTGATTATAATACAAAGTATACCCTGTGAACCTTAGCTGTTATCACACTAACTGTGGAGGACACTAGCTCCAACAATCTCCCACTTGTCCTTACAAGTGTATGTGCGATAACCGATTCACATATCCTAAATTTCTGCCACTCAATGTAAAATAATTTGCAAAGTCCGCATTCACAAAGGTCGTATTTTACAAGTGATCAGTATCAAGAGTGGTTTTCCCGACTAGAGACTAACTCAACTGATAAACGAATCATTATTCGAGCATGGCCGTGCATTTCAGTTACTACTCCACGAGTGGCCCTGAGAAATAACAAAACCTGATAAAGGGTTGGATATTTTCCTCAACTCGAATCCTGCAGATGTAAGCACAGTATGAAATGACCCAGTAAAAATCTGCTTGGCCTCCTGTTACGGTCGACCGTGAGAAAGAAACCAAAGTCACCCAAAAACTGCCTTAATCTCAAGAGACAGTCGATAGTCAAAAGAATCGACTCTAGGAACACTATGGACGTCCAATCCACGACCTGGCACCGAATGTTGTTAAACATTTAGGACTCCATAACGTCGTCACAAATTACAATGTCCTACGAGGTATCCTTATAACTCGTATTTGTGATCGATCAGTCAACAGTTTGGCTTATGGCTCGTTGAACCCACCATCAATCGACTTAACAATATAATAGCCAGAGTTATCAGCTCATGTAGGCGATTACGGACCAAAACACATATAATGTTATTCAGTTCACTCTGTGGTGTTCAATGTTGTCCATACAATCCATATGAAAAACAAAATATCAAAACAATACGATGAAGTTATTATTAGTATATGAAAAAGATGTATATAATTCATACAAACAGCTAATACAACTCAGGAACACGTTTAATTCCCATGGAAGTAACGTGCCCTACATGCTTATCATGTCTTAACGGTTTAGTGAGAGGATCTGCTATGTTATCATCCGTAGCAATCTTGTCTATCACTATCTCCTTTTGCTCCACGTAATCTCTGATCATGTGAGCCTTCCGAAGTACATGTCTAGATTTGTTGCTAGACTTAGGCTCCTTAGCCTGGAAGATGGCACCTCTATTATCACAATAGATGGTGATCGAGTCATTCGAACTAGGAACTATGGCAAGTCCTTGTAAGAATTGACGCATCCATATAGCTTCCTTTGCAGCCTCTAAAGCGGCATAGTACTCGGACTCAGTTGTAGAATCTGCTATAACACTCTGCTTGGAGCATTTCCAGCTGACCGCAGCGCCATTAAGAGTAAATACGAATCCAGACTGAGATTTCGAGTCATCCCGATCCGTTTGAAAGCTAGCATCTGCGTAACCGGTTGCGCAAAGCTCAGTCTCTCCACCATAAGTCCATACCCAATCCTTTGTCCTCCGTAGGTACTTAAGGATGTTTTTAACAGCCATCCAGTGTGTTTCACCTGGATTGCCTTGGTACCGACTAGTCATACTCAAAGCATATGCCTCGTCTGGACGTGTGCATATCATGGCATACATGATCGATCCTATAGCTGACGCATAAGGAATTCGACTCATGCGCTCTACCTATTCAGATGTCTTGGGTGCCTGAGCTTTACTCAAATGCATCCCAGACGTCATTGGAAGATACCCTTTCTTGGAGTTGGTCATGCTGAACCTTTCAAGAATCTTATCTATATAAGACTCCTGACTGAGTGATAACATCCATCGTGATCTATCTCTGTAGATACGGCTTCCCAATATGCGTTGTGCCTCGCCCAGATCTTTCATCTGGAAATGGTTCTTTAACCATACTTTAACCGAAGATAATAGAGGAATATCATTCCCTATCAAGAGTATGTCATCGACATACAATATCAAGAAAACGATTTTACTCCCACTCGACTTGACATATAAGCATGGTTCCTCAATCGATCGAGTGAAACCATTTGCTTTTATGACTTGGTCGAAACGATGATTCCAACTCCGAGAAGCTTGCTTAAGCCCATAAATGGAACGCTTAAGCTTCCACACTTTCTTAGGATTTTTGGGGTCAATGAAACCTTTGGGTTGTACCATGTAAAACTCCTCCTTCAAATAACCGTTTAAGAAGGTGGTTTTCACGTCCATCTGCCAAATTTCATAGTCATGAAAAATGGCAATCGCTAAGATTATCCGAATGGAACGCAGCATGACTACGGGTGCCAAAATTTCATCATAATGCAATCCGTGCACTTGAGTGAAACCTTTTGCCACTAGTCGTGCCTTATAGGTGTCTGGTTGTCCCTCTACGGAATGCTTTATCTTGTAAATCCATTTGCACTGAAGAGGCCGAACCTTATCAGGCAAATCAACTAGATCCCATACGTCATTCTCATACATAGAGTCCATCTCGGATTGCATGGCCTCAAGCCATAGCTTTGAGTCGGAACAGGTCATGGCTCCTTTATAGGTAGCGGGTTTGTTACTCTCTAGGAGCAAAACATCGTCTCTATCGTTCTCCTCGACCATACCAATGTATATGTCTGGAGGTATGGAGACTCTACCCGACCTTCTAGGTTCCTCAGGAATATTAACCGTAGCAGAAGATGAAGGAACATCTTCCTCCATCGGTTGCTCGGTTGTTGGTTCTTGAATCTCCGACAGATCGAAGGTTCTATCACTCGTCTCGTTCTCGAGAAATTCTATCTCTCAAAACTTCGCACTGGCCGCAACAAAAACACGTTGTTCGGTAGGCGAATAAAAGTAATGACCAAACATTCCTTTTGGATAACCAATAAAGTATGTCTTGACCGATCGCGGGCCGAGCTTATCCTTGTGTCTCCACTTGACATAAGCCTTGCAGCTCCAAACCCGAATAAAGGACAAGTTAGGGACTGGTCCCTTCCACATTTCAAATGGAGTTTTGTCAACAGCTTTAGATGGACTTCGGTTAAGTATAAGAGCAGCTGACAAAAGAGCATAGCCCCACAATGAATCAGGCACTACCGTGTGACTCATTATGGATCGAACCATATCAAGTAATGTTCGATTTCTCCGTTCGGACACACCATTTAATTGAGGTGTTCCAGGTGGAGTTAACTGTAGTACTACACCACAGTTTTTAAGGTGTTGATCAAACTCATTCGAAAGATATTCGCCACCACGATCTGAACGTAGTGCTTTAATCTTTCTACCCAGCTGGTTTTCAACCTTATTCTGGTATTCCTTGAACTTATCAAAGGACTCACTTTTGTGCTTCATTAAGTAGACATATCCATATCTACTCAAATCGTCCGTGAAAGTGATAAAATATCTATAGCCATCTCTAGCGTTGATTGACATAGGTCCACACACATCAGTATGTATGAGTCCTAATAGGTCAGCAACGCGCATTCCAACACCTTTGAAGGAAATTCGAGTCATTTTGCCTATGAGACATGATTCACACGTGCCAAATGATGCATAGTCAAATGGGGAGATAGTCCCATTGTCAATGAGCTTCTTCACGCGTTTTTCATTTATGTGTCCCATACGGCAATGCCATAGATAGGTTTGATCTTTGTCACCAACCTTTACCTTTTTATTACTCACATGCAATATATCTGTGGTTTGATCTAAAACATAAATCCCATTCATGGAAACTGCTTTACCATAAATCATTTCGTTAAAAGAGAAAATACAGCTATTATCCTTTATTACAAATGAAAAACCGTCCTTATCGAGTACGGAAACTGAAATAATGTTTTTAGATAAACTGGGTACATAGCAACAGTTATTTAAAAATAACTCAAATCCACTCGGGAGTTGGATTACATATGTTCCCACTGAAATGGCAGCTACTCTTGCTCCATTCCCCACTCGCAGGTCCACATCACCCTTTTCGAGAGTTCTGATGTTTCTTAGGCCCTGCAAATGATTACACATATGAGAACCACAACCAGTATCAAGTATCCAAGTTTCCGAAACTTGCATGGTTAATCTCAATCATATGAAGAAAAAATGACATACCAACAGGAGTGACGCGGCCTGCTTTTAAGTCTTCAGCATACACGGGACAATTCCGCCTCCAATGCTCAGTCTTGTGGTAATGGTGGCACTCCATGTTTTCTTTGCTCTTTGTCTTGCCTTGTGAGCTACTGCTAGTCTCACCAGGCCCACTCTTGCCCTTTCTTGGCTTCTTGAATTTCGGCTTCCCTATAGCTAGGTCGGCCTGAACCTTGCCCTTACCCTTGTTTGCAATCATGAGAACGTCCAGCTTCAGGCTCCCACTCAATTTCAGATCCTTCTCAGTCTGTATGAGAAGTGAGTGTAGCTGATGAGGATTTCTCTTCAAATCATTCATGTAGTAATTTGCCCTGAATTGGGCAAAACCATCATGGAGTGAATGAAGCATGCGGTCAATGACCACGCTCTCTTTGATTTTGCAATCAAGTGCCTCCAGTTTTTCGAGATTCTCGATCATATCGAGAATGTGTGGGCTAACCGGTTGGCCCTTCTGGAGTTTCGCCTCAAAGAAGCGAGTGGTAAGCTCATACATAACGATCTGCGGTGCTTTTGAGAACTCGTTAGTGAGCGTGGTGAAAATCTTGTTTGCACCTTGGGCAATGAATCGTCTTTGCAAATTGGATTCCATTGAAAAGATGAGTACGTTCTTTATCGCACCCGCCTCCATTACGAAATCACTATAAGCAAGTGATTCATTTGCTCCTACATTGGGGCCTGGGTTAGGCGGTAGTGGCTCAGTCAAGTACTTGAGCTTACCGTCAGCTATGGCAGCATTCCGTAATGAAGCCTCCCATTCCGCAAAGTTGGACCCGTTATTCTTCAATCGTGTGTACTGATTCATGTTGTCCATGAACATCTTAAGCCAGGATTCGCGTGCGAGCGTGACACTTGGCATAGGGGCATCAGCATGTCCAGCCATTTGTTATAACAGTTTTATCGATATAAATGAATGCTACACTGCGAAATAGGAGATAAAACATAATAAGCGTTTTCATCGTTTTAATTAAGTCTAATGCAAAACCGATTAATGCAAAGACTCTTGCATTTATACAATTGACCTCCCTCAAATATTATATAAATGATCCCAAGACTCAATTTCTGTTAATTGATAAGCTAACTTCTTGGCTAATTCTACTTTTAGAATTCCTGGTCGATAAATTTCTATAAATTCTATCTTTAGTCCATCATAATCACGAGATATTACTCGGACTATAATGTTGAGTTAAAATAGTTCAACACATACTACTTACCCAACGTACAAGGGATCATATGGAGAGTAAGGTCCTATATGCCTACCGACGAAGAAGGGAGTCATAGCAGTTTTCCCTATAAAGACTAATCTCAATTTTGGGTTTTAGAGGAAGGTCCATCAGCTTTATTTTTATTCATTTAAGTGAACGAATGATCTAGCATTTACAGAATGAATAATTTAAGATGATAGCTTTTAGAATATTGAGTGACATCTGGATGTCCATGATAATTAACATACAATCTATATGAGTCAGTTTTTCATGCAATTAGGTAGTAGGTGGTTTGGTTTAGGCGGAATATGATGCACTAACTATCATGCAAAAGAAAAACAATAAGAATGGAAAAGAAAATCAAAGTACAAAGTCCTAGTGTGGCCTATCCTATCAAAATAGAACAAAAATTACACTTTGGAATCCATCCTTATGGACCCTAGAAGCTTGACTTGATGTTCCATCTTGGTCCATGTAGCGGGAGTGAGCTATCCGATCTCCATCTTTGGTCTTCTCAAAAATACAATTTTTTTTTAAAAATTACAAAATATAAACCTATATATATTCTAATTTAAAATTATAATTAAAGATTACAAAGGGGAGATTCGAGATCTCAAAATACATCAAAGACCATGTTAACATCATTACGTTAACACAATCTACTAAGGCCATACTAAGCAATACAAATTACAACCTCTTGTAAAAATACCAAAATAATCCATTCATCCATTCATTATGCATCAACAAAATAAATTAAACATTCAAGACATAATTCATTAATTATGATGATTAATTTATCCAAACCACCTTTAAAATGATCAAAATTTGTGACAATTCCTTAATTGCACACTACAATTTTAATCAACCATAATCCAATTTAATTCATATTATCTGGTATAACATAAATTAAAAACAACATTATTTTAAACCTTTTTAAAATAATAGGGTATCTATCATTGTGAACTTTTTCACAACAACAAACAACATACATTATCTTTATAATGCAATAAACAAAATAAAAATAAATTTTTTTTCACTATTCACGGATGAATAGTAGCCGTGAACAGTAGCTGGTACCAAAATTTTTTTATTTTTATTTTTTATTTCTCTCTGTTTTTATAAAAAAACAAAAACAAACCCTAATTTTTTTTTATGAACAGTAGCCGTAGCCACGGTGAACAGAAAAATACAAATTAATCTTTTTAATATTATCATGCTAATAAAACTAGATCGGTACAAACATTCAACATCTAATCATTATTAAACATTGATACAAACTAGATGATTCAAATTAACCTTTTAAAATGAATACCTAAATCATGATTAATCGATTATCAAAATACTCAACTAATCATAATTGTTTTGAATATTCATACCGAAAAATTAGCACAATGAATGTTCTTTAACATCCAAAACAAATTCCATTTTCATTTCAATTTAATCCTCATTAAATCAAAACATCAACTAATTCATTTATATTATTATCTTAACACATTAAAACAACAACATATATGAATAATAAATGGAACCCTAAAAAAAAATCACGGCACAAAAAAAGTTTCGGCCAATCATTTAATGAAAAAGACATATAAAATAATTTCATAGCCTAAGGCTCTGATACCACATGTGGGAAATATCGGTATACTTCCCTTTAAATTTTTCGGATTATAATGAAATTATAACTATATGAATTTCTAGTCATAAATGAAATTGCATAATATAAAATAAGAGATTAAGAAATAACCCTCGGTCCTAGTAAAAGGCCTAAGAACAAATACCGAAGTAGGTATTCTCCTAATCGTTGCACCAAGATGGTTCAAGAAATGCCGTCGTCGTGCTAGGACGAATACCCAAAAATTACTTCTAATTTTGTGTGTATATTGATGATGAATATGAAGATGAATGAGAGAGTTCAAAATCCGAATTTTTCTCCTCTTTTTCACCCTTTGTGCCGTGAGAATTAGGAGTGATTAGGGTTTCTTTTTCTTCCTCTTAATCCTCCCTTGTGCCGTGAGATTGCAAGAGGAAAGAAATAAAATAAAACCTAGTTTCCTTATATCTCTCAACCTATATTAGGTAGTTAGCATCTCTCATTTAATATGTACATAATGCAATATGTATTCTAATTATTACTAGTAATGGACCGTCTTATAAACCGAGTAATGCCGGACCAATACACTATAATAATATCGTGTAATACATATCCGCCAACTTAAATATAACAGTTTACATTTAGTTTAGACCAACATTATATACATTAATTAAATATAACATTTTATATTCAATTACCAGCTAACATTATTTAATCGTTATTAAATAATCGTATCATCATCACATTGACTAACCTTTTAGTTAAATACATCGACTAACCTTTTAGTTATTTGATAAGGCATCAATATGATTATTTTCTCAAATAATCACATCTTTCAAACACATCCTTTAGGTGTGACTTTTAGGAATCAGTTGATCACCGCCATCTGTATGACAATAACGTCAAACTTATCTAGCAAGCCAACCGTTATCGATAAACGTTAATCAACTGATTATAATACAAAGTATACCCTGTGAACCTTAGCTGTTATCAAACTAACTGTGGAGGACACTAGCTCCAACAGATACTCCCATATCCTTACCATCCGGAGAAATTATCTCTTGTTCTATTCTTTACCCTAATCTCCCAATCTCTATTGCGGGTACTATCTTTCCCGCTAATCTCCTTAAGTTTCCTCTAAAAGAATTCGATATAATTCTAGGTATTGATTGGCTAGCGTTGTACCATGCTAGATTCGAGTGTAGAGATCAAAAGATTTACTTAAAGAGTCCTTTAGGAGTAAGAATAACCTATAAAGGATTTCATTCCCGAATGGGTGTGCAATTGATTTCCGCAATGAAATTGGTGAGTATGGTAAGAAAGGGTCACCAAGCATTCTTGTGTATTGTGACTTCTACAACTACCTCCTTACCAAAGATTGAAGATTTACCTATAGTTTGTGACTTTGTTTATGTAATCCCCGATGACTTGCACGGGATCCCTCCCGAGCGTGATGTTGAGTTTTCCATTGATCTTGTGCCCGGATCCGGACCCGTAGCTAAATCTCCGTACCGTATGGCTGCAACCGAGTTGAAAGAGTTAAGGAAGCAACTTGATGATATGATTGAGAAAGGTTTCATTCGTCCGAGTGCCTCACCTTCGGGTGCTATCGTTCTTTTTTTGAAGAAAAAGATGGTTCCATGAAACTTTGTATTGATTACCGTGAGTTGAACCGAATTACAATCAAGAATAGGTATCCTTTTCCAAGTTTTGAAGATTTTTTCGATCAACTAAAGGGTGATTCTACTTTTTCCAAGATTGATTTGAGATCCGGATATCACCAAATTCCCGTTCGTGATGCCGATATACCAAAGACTGCTTTTAGTACAAGATATGCTCACTTTGAGTTCAAGGTGATGCCATTTGGATTGACTAATGCTCCCGCTATTTTCATGGATCAAATGAACCGCACATTTAGTGTGTATCTTGATAAGTGTGTGTTGGTTTTCATTGACGACATCCTTATTTTCTCCAAGACCGAAGAAGAGCATGCTATTCATCTTAGGACTATTTTGGGCGTTCTTCGTCGTCAAAAGTCCGACCGATGTTAGAGAAGTCCGAAGTTTTCTTGGTTTAGCTGGTTACTAACGTAGATTTATCAATGATTTCTCAAAGCTTGCTAGACCGATGACTCAATTGTTGAAGAAAGAAACCAAATTCGTATGGAATGAAGCTTGTGAAGCCGCTTTTCAAGAATTAAAGAAAAGGTTGACTACCGCCCCGGTGTTGACTTTACCTGAAGATGGTGTAGACTTTGATGTCTATTGTGATGCTTCCAAGATGGGATTGGGTTGTGTACTTATGCAAAGTAGGAAATTGCTGCTTATGCCTCGAGACAGTTGAGAGTTCATGAAGTGAACTACCCTACTCATGATTTGGAATTAGCCGCCGTGGTTCATGCCTTGAAAGTGTGGAGTCACTATCTTATTGGTGTTCATTGTCGCATATTTACCGATCACAAGAGTCTGAAGTACATATTTACTCAAAAGGATTGAATATGAGGCAAAGAAGATGGTTGGAATTGGTGAATGATTATGATTTTGAGTTGCTATACCATGAAGGGAAGGCTAATGTTTTTGCCGATGCTCTTAGTAGGAAATCTTTGCATGCCTTGAATGCTATGTGGGTATTACCCGATGATCTTTGTGCCGAGTTTCGAAAGTTGAAGTTGGAATTCGTGGAACGTGGATTTGATTACGTTGGTGCTATGGTTGCCAAACCTGTGTTTCTACGTGAGATCCGCGAAAGCCAAGTTGATGATCTTACCTACAAGTCTATTCAAGCCAAACTTCTAGAAAGAAAAGCAAAAGACTTCAAGATTGATGACAAAGGTGTCCTTCGACTCCATGACCGTTTGTTTGTACCTAATGCCCTTGACTTGAGAAAGCGAGTTCTTGAAGAAGCTCAACTTTCTCCTTACTTTATCCACCCCGGAGGTGATAAGATGTATAAAGACTGGAAGCTACAATTTTGATGGCCGAATTTAAAAGGCGATGTTGTGTCCTATGTTGAAAGATGTCTTACTTGCTAACAAGTGAAAATCAAACATAAGAGGCCCGGTGGATTGCTACAACCTTTGGATATTCCACTATGGAAGTGGGAATCTATTTCTATCAATTTGGTCATGGCTTTGCCAAGGACCGTTGGAAGTAAAGATGGCGTTTGGGTTATTGTTGATCGTTTGACCAAATGTGCCAGATTCATTCCGGTCAAAGAGACTTGGAGTTTAGATCGATTAGCGAAAGTCTATGTTGATGAGATCGTTAGATATCATGGTGTTCCCAAAGAGATCACATCCGACCGAGATCCGAGGTTCTGTTCGAGATTTTGGAAGGCCTTACAAGAAGCCATGGGTAGTAAGTTGTTAATGAGTACCGCATTGAATGCCACTACCGATGGTCAGACCGAGAGGACTATCCAGACTTTAGAAGACTTGCTTAGGGCTTGTGCACTCGACTTCCAATCTAGTTGGGAAAAGGGTAACACCCGCAAATGTACCCTATTTTTATAGTAAAAATATTTTACGGATACTTTTCAGCGAAATTTAGTTTTAGTTTAGACTTAAATTTTTCCGTGTCTAATTTAGAATTTCCGAGTTCGTTTTCGGACTTTGCGCGAGATTTACGTCTTAAGACGTTTATGGGCTTTTCTCATGATTTTCCACTTACTCCCTCATACACTCCCTTAAACCCTAAACTCCCTCTCATTCAACCTACCCTTCTTCCTCACCAAGTAACCACCCAAAGCTTAAGCTCCATAATTGATCAAGCTCCTTATCGACTCTACTCCTTCATTACTCGCTCAAATTCACTAAAGTACGTCTTAATCTTTCCCTCTCATCGTCCTCTATCTTAATTGGTAATAAAATTACCGTCTTTCTCGCTTTTCAATTTATCCGTCTTTCTCAAAGGTGAATTATATTCATCTTTTATTGTCTAATTGTAGGTGGTGACCTTAAAGACCCCGACAAAGGCTACTACCTAGTAGAGGAGGACCTCGACGAGGATTGAAGACGCAAAAAGGTAACGGTGAAGGGTTACTCAATATCTTTACGTGTTTTAACGTGTTTTCTTTGTTAGTAATCATATTTAGAATAGGATTAGTAATCATAGGAATTGTGTTGTTGATGATAGTTGTTGTTACTTGATAATTGATAATGAGAATTGATGATTTGTGATGTTAGATGATGTTGTTGTATAATGAGCCTTAGTGAAATTGGTAATTTTCGTGCATAATTGACTTAGCCGGCCGACCGGGAGCCGGTCAGCTGACCGGCTGGGGAGTGGCTGTATATTTTTTGTGTTACGTAAACGTTTTGGTATTACTTTGGTCGCAGCCGGCCGACCGGCAACCGGTCAGCTGACCGGCTGAGACATACCCCATATTACTTCATTTTCTCGTATGACTTTGGTCCCAGCCGGGTAGCCGGCAGCCGGTCCCTTTGACTAGCTGGGACACGCTGCATTTTGGTTGGTTTTCAATTGTTACTATTGGTGCCAGCCGGGTAGCCGGCAACCGCTCCCCTTGACCGGCTGGCACACGCTGCCAACTCATTTGTATTTCTTACTTATGTTTTTCATTTATAATATTTCTGATGGTTCGTTTATCGTATAAATTTACGTAATTACTTTAAATATTAATGTTTCGAATATATGATATTCCCTTCGCTTGTATCGCAGTTTTGTGACGGTTTTTGATATGCCCCACTTTGAGGCGGTTTTACACATGTTATTGGTTTGAGCACTATTTGTTATGTGCTTTGTACTCTCAGTCCCCTGGCTACCTCCACGTTTGTAAGGCAGGAATGTCGAACGAGGAGTGTATCCTTACTGCTTAATTGCATGTGTTAGTGGGCATATGTCGACGTTTTTGGGAGGCGAACGCTTTGCGTTGATCAACCCGGCCGTCAAATGTTGTATACTTGCGAGGTGGTGTCATTGCATGTAGCGTACCGCTTGTTATGATGCTTGTTCTCTTTTCCGCCTCTTTCGTGAAGGTTTACTGAATTTGGGTTACTCGGCTTCTATTTGGTTGACCGAGTCTTGGTTGCGAAACGTTTATCGCATGTCTTATCGGAAAACGTTATTTCGAGAGTCTGGCCAAGTTTAGACTACGATCGGATATTTATATCGTCGTCCTACCTGGAGGAAATTAGTCTACATATACAAAATGTTTGAATCATGTATGCGTTCAGGGAAATGTTTATCCCGTGGATGCGATTTTAATCATACTTGCCATGTACACGGTGCTAGTGCGTGTCATTTACCGTGAGAGATGTTGTCAACGTATTGTACGTTTGAATGGATGATTATATGATTGATTATTTGTGATCTTTGGATGACTTGGCATGGTTTGTTTGTCGAGTCTCAATCTTATCAAACTTATGCCACTAACGATGAGATGCAAGCCCTAGTGAGTGTATGGTTGCCTAAGAGTGTCATCCCCGACTCTTTATATAATATGATGGTTACGGTTTTTTACTCCATATACCGCTATATTTATATATATATATTAAATTGCCTATCTATCCTTCTCGTATTTCACATGTATATCTATATATGCATGCTTCTATTTCGTATTACCGTTTAAGTATGTTTATTGTGATATGGCTGGGAGAACCCGGAGTTACTCCCCAGTGACTGTGGCGTTCATGTTTTTCATGGATGAACAGGTTGCTTGATTGGATGGATTTTTGCTTGTGGTATTTTGGGTTCGGGTGTGAGCTAGCGGGAGTTGGCCTGTGACACCCTCAAATTTGCGGAAAGAAAAAAAATAATTTAAATACATAACGAAGGTGTCATAAAACAAAAAGGGTCATTACAAAACGGAAAATAATATTATACATACGAATTATACAAGACGGGAGACATATCTCCCGTATAAATACTGAAATAAAAGAGTGTATAATAATATACAATCTAAGAACCGAATATAGGTCCAAGGTAAATACTTCGCTCGCTAGCTCGTCAATGTACCCAAAGTATGCATCACCACCTGTTCGACCGCATTAAATATAAACACGGAAGCCACAGGCAGTGGGGAGTAACTCCGAGTCCTCCCAGCCACGAAATGTCGAGTTTAATGAAACATGAATAACATAAAAGCAATGTATATGGAAAATACAAAACTTAAACATATATGATATGCTTTTCCTGTTATGAAACAGATAACTAACAAATAACCTAGCATGTGAAAGCTATCATGTGAAAACCGATAATAAACTATGACTCGAGGTAGGGAAGCTGGTATGCTAGCTCAGAGGTTCCTCTCAGAAACATGGCCGTGATACACTCAAACCCTAATCAACACGTAATCATGTGAATCAGTTAACAATCGGTAATCCAAACTCTATCAATCCTAGCCGGCTTGCATCTCACCTTCTAGAACTCATAGAATCATACAAACATGCAAGACCAATACTTCTACAAACAGGCATAAGTTCTTAGAACAGTCGATAGAAGACTTCTGTAACTCGAGGCTATACCACAAGGTAGGAAAACATCCTAGTCCTAGACTGATCAGACCTAGCGACAACAGCTATTCCGTTTCCCGTCCCATGACATAACCGTCTATGAGAAACTCTACTAGGCGACCCCCTAAGCAGAGATGGCTAGTACTTAAGCTGGTTCCAACCCCAAAACGGATTAGGCAACCGTGCCCCGACTTGGATATAAACCCACCAAGCCGAGACACAAAAGCTATCAAGCGGCAAACTCCGTATGCTCGTTAAAGATAGTACGGGCCTATCAATGTCGTGGTCCAAGCTACTCATTAGAATTAGAATGGTCAAGACGCCATATTCTCATAATTCTCTATGGGTACTTAGTCAACACGACACCAACCATATAATAAAACAGTCACGGGAAACAATTTCTCTAAACATGTCACTAAGTGCATATAATTCATAATCAAAATAACATATCGCCTCATATCACTAAGGCCTAATTCATTAATTTAAATACAACCTTACTGAAGACCAAATCCCCGACCCGATTCGCGGACGGGTCATCAGTCAAAACGGGGCTGACTAGATCTTAGTTTACCAAACCCGTTTGGTCAAACCGGCTAGAAACAGAGTTTTCCCACATAGACTTGCAAATAAAACTCATCATATCATTACATGTTATTTTATTAAAACTTCTAACATGTGAATTATTAAATTCTACTAAAACCCGCTTGACTTAAAGGATATTAAATTTAACTATAATCTCGTATTATAATTTCTAACATGTGAGAAATAATAATTTTATGAAAAACCTTTTTAATTAAATATTTTACTTATTAACATTTCCCACTTGCTAAATATTACAAAACACGATAAAATGGCAATAACTCAAAAACCGTCACAAGACCAAGGGAGGGACCCACGGCCTGATTTGGGCCGGACTTCACATGGGCCTGGACTGGGCCCACGGCCTGGTTTGGGCTGTTTTGATTAAAATATTAACACCGTTTCTTAATATTTTCCCGCATGCTTAACATATTTAAAACCCGTCAAAACAACAACAAAACAATCAAACATCGACATAACTCCCAAGCCAACTCACGGACCCACCATGGACCAACCCAAACCGGCCTGGACCGGGCCTGAACCGGCCTGAACCGGCCTGGTTTGGGTCGGTTCTCCAGCCCCTTCACACGGTTCTACCCACAAACAAACACCAAATTAATTCCAACATGTTTTAATTATCAAACAACCATTTTAACAACCATCCATACAAAAATCATGATTTTGAACAAATCATAAAAATATGTAAAGAACACTAACATATTAAAAATACCATACAACATGAAAATCATAACCACTTATCATGTTACTAGTAAAAATCCATAAATCATAATAACATGAACAAAAACGAAAGATGAACCAAAAACAAAAGAAACAAAAGCTATGTAACATTAAATCGTCGAGTAACTCGGAATCGTTACCTTAGCTAGCAAAACCAATTAGCACCAAAAAAATAAGAAGTATAAACCCGTCTACTAATCTTCACCCAAAATATACGAGTCACCAAACTCGTCTTCAAATCTTCCCCTATAAGAAATGACAAGAAAAACATTATTAGAATTTAAACTTGATTTTCCATAATTAAAATGTTGAAAACGATTTTGTCGGATTTGAAATTAAACCGTACTTGAAGATGGAGAGCGAAGAGGAGATTCTAGAAATATAAGTTAGGACGGATTTGAATAAGAAATGAAGGTTTTATGATGATTTTGCTCAAGAACGACGAAGAACGGCGAAGAACGACGAAGCACGATGAAGAACGATTAAAGAAAGTGTTAATTAGATCTTAATTTGATTTATTGTAAAATGAAAAGTTGTTAGTGAGTAAGTGTGGTGAGTGAGCCGTGTAATATAGAGGAAAATAACGAGTCGGGTTTTGAAATTGTTGTTACGGAATTGACTCGGTTTAAATAAATATATTACGGTAATTGATTAAATATTAAGTTAATTAAATCAATTATCAAGATATTATGTTATTGTAATCAAAAGAAATGAAAATATCAAGGCCTAAGAGAGGGTGAGAGTGCCGTGTGGTTTGGTGATTGTCGGGTCAGTTTTGTACACGATTTGCGTAATTTCCGTTGACGGATCGATAAAGTAACAAATATCTTAGATATTTGTATTAGTTTAATCGAAACAATCAAAAGATCTAATTGTGAGTGGAAAACGATGACATGGGCGTGTGACTCATGCCAAAGTCGAGTTTCGATTTTGTTTCGGGATTTGCGATGACTCGGGAATAGTTAAATGACGTTCGGTTAAAACCGTAAAAGTTATTCTTTACATTCCGAATAAATTCAAAATAATTATATTAAATTATGATAAATCTTAATAAATCTTAATAAAAATAAATTAAAAATATTATTTTTTTAAATAAAATTTCGGTCTTCAAACTTACAAGGCGAGTCGGAAAAAGTCAACGAAAGTCAAAGTTGACTTAAAAACGGGATTCTCATGGAATCTCTCAAAAACTCCAAATACGAACTCGGAATTTCAAAATACTACTCGAAACAATAAATTCTATTTTAAAACTCAAGTTTTGCTGAAAAGTATTCGTAAGATATTTTACTAGAAAAATTGGGAACTTTTCGGGTTGTTACAACCGTCATCTGTATGACAATAACGTCAAACTTATCTAGCAAGCCAACCGTTATCTATAAACGTTAATCAACTGATTACAATACAAAGTATACCCTGTGAACCTACAGAGATTTATTTATGTTATTGCACTAACTGTGGAGGACACTGGCTCCAACAATCTCCCACTTGTCCGTACAAGTGTATGTGCGATAACTGATTCTCATATCCATAATAAATTTCTCCCACTCAATGTAAACCAATTCGCAAAGTCTGTATTCACAAAGGTCGTAGTTTACAAGTGATCAGTATCAAGAGTGGTTTCCCCGACTAGAGAGTAACTTAACGGATAAACGAATCTATATTCGAGCATGGCCATGCATTTTCAGTTACCGCTCCTCGAGTGCCCCTGAGAAAATATCATATCCTGATAAAGGTGTGGGATATTTTCTTCAACGCGAATTTGGCAGATAACAAAGCGCAGTATGAAATGACCCAGTGAAAATCTACTTAGCCTCCTGTTTACTGTCGACCATGAGAAAGGAACCAAATTCACCCAAACCTGCTTTATCCTCAAGAGACATTCGATAGTCAAAGAATCGACTCTAGGAACACTATGGATGTCCTATCCACGACCTGGCACCTAATGTTCTGAAACCTTTAGGACTCCATAACGTCGTCACAAAATGTCCTGCACAGTATCATTATAACCCGCATCTGTGATCGATCAGTCAACAGTTTGACTTATGGCTCGTTGAACCCACCATCAATCGACGTCACAAAATAATTGCCAAAGTTATCAGCTCATGTAGGCGATTACGGACCAAAATAAAATATAATGTAATTCAGTTCACTTTGTGGTGTTCAATGTTGTTAGTACAACCCACATGAAAAACACAATATCAAAAACAAAACGATGATTCATTATAGTTGTATAAAAAGATATAGTGTCTAATCATCAAAAACAACTAATACAACTCAGGAACACGCTTAATTTCCATGGAAATAACGTGCCCTTCATGCTTATCATATCTTAACGGTTTAGTGAGAGGATCTGCAACGTTATCATCCGTAGCAATCTTGTCTATCACTATCTCCCTTTGCTCCACGTAATCTCGGATCATGTGAGCCTTCCGTTGTACATGCCTAGACTTGTGGCTGGACTTAGGCTCCTTAGCCTGGAAGATGGCACCACTATTATCACAATAGATGGTGATCGGGTCATCCGAACTAGGAACTAC
>JAIUZE010015817.1:0-38672 GCA_022085475.1 Heliosperma pusillum | reverse complement strand
TCAAAGATGACTTAAAACGGGATTTTCATGAAATCTCGCAGAAATTCCAAATACGAACTCGGAATTTCCAAATACGACTCGAAACAATAAATTCTATTTTAAAACTTAACTTTGCTGAAAAGTATTCGTAAAACATTTTTACTAGAAAAATTGGGTACTTTTCGGGTTGTTACATGTAAGCTTTTAGTGTATATGTGGTTGCCAAGGGGAGTCTTCCCCGAGTTAGTGTTGATGATAATGATATAACGAGTGTTTCACATGTTTACTTAATGTGATTATGAAATGCCTACTTATACTTCACATGATATGATTGTATGCATGATGTTATATGCTTATGTATTTGATTATATACGTTTTGATGTGATATGGCTGGGAGAACCCGGAGTTACTCCACACTGACTGTGGCATTTATGTTTTATGAATGAACATGTGTTGATGTTGCTTGTTTTTGGGGTTCCGTTGAGTGCGCTAGCGAGCGTCGATCATGGCGTGGACCTTATCGATTAATTTAGCTAGTTCTAGACTTTATGTGAGGGATTTTTGTCTCCCGTTTGTATTTTAACACTTTGGATTTTAGTTCGTTGACGATTCCTCGTACTTGCATGTAAAAGTTTTTAAAACTTGGTATTTTCCGCACTTATTTATGCATGCTCGTTTGTTTTAAATTTCAGCGTTTTCGAGGGTTGTCACAAAGTAGGTCATTCATGATGGGAATGTTTATAAATTTTAGTCTGTTTGCTAATCCGTCTTAAACTGAATACAAAGTAAGAAAAAAATTTGTAAATGAGCCGTATAGAAAAATAAAACAAATAAGAGAAGACATACTACAGAAAAGCCTTAAGATTTTGTTGAAGAGTTTGATAATGGAGGTACATAGACAACATAGTTCGAATTACTGATTAAGTTGGGAACAAACTAAAACTTAAGAGATAATAAGTAGCATGCATTAACAACCGTGAGAATTATCTAAAGGCTAAAGTACAAAGGAAAGTGAAGACATGCTACACCGGGGCCGAAGCGTCATCAGCGGTCTCCTGCACATACACCAACCACCAACACTTAGCATTAGTGTTTAACAATGATTATATTCGTCATTTCAATTCTGGTAACAAATCATATGATTATATATCGTTAGATGATAAATATTGGGAAGTCATAATGTCACTCTAAAATTACTAATGCCACCCATTTTTGTAATAATTATAGTGAGACAGTGAATAGTAACATGCCAGGTCATATTCCTCCATTCCTAGTATTTAAGAACTCTAATTCACAATAGATGAACTTTTGTTTTGTCTTGGAAATGGATAATGTTTAAAGACACTCTACATTTTTTATGTCATAATTATTGGTCATCCCATTTCCATATGTTACAAGCCTAATTCTTATTTTAGAATTTGGTTCTTAAAATTAAGAACAAACTTTATGATGATTTAACAGATAAAATTTTAAAATAAATTTTTTGATGACAATCTCAATAATAAGATCTACTATTACTAATGTTCTAAGAATTAGCTTGTATTGTTGTGTTATTGATAAAAAGTGTAGTGACATTATCATTTTCCTAAATATTAGGGGAAATATTATACCTAGAAGGGAAAAGTATCTCGAGACCTGGAACACGAAAAGTCGGGTTGATAGAGTTGAGGGCAAAAATAGCAACCATTGTTTGTTCACAGAAATTGTAATTGGGCTTAACTTTTTTGTCAACACTATTTGATTTGCTATATCTGAGTTTAATTTGTATTGCTTGCTATGCTTCCTTTCTTTCTCGTATCTCTATTTATAGAGGGTCGTTTGGCATGTTCCGTTCAGCAACATCATCTAATTATTTAATTATTTTAGTTTCTGGTATTCATGAACTACAATAAGTCTTACTTAGTACGGAAATATTTAATATAAATTATAAAACGGATCAAGTATTTTCCACTTGTTTAGATAAGACAAGTTTTGAAAATGACAAATGGCTTCTATTTCCCTGCTCATGTGGTAATATACTACTCCGTAATATTTAACACGTCATCACAAGTTTTATAAATCCATTTGCAAGGAGATCAAACGTAGACACGTAGCCATGTTCGTAGGGCAAGTGTCGTCTACATCAACTTCGAACAACATCTAATGCAGACATACATCACGTGATGACACATAGACCTTGAAAACGAGTCATTCGGTTCAGGTTCGAATTCGGTTGGGGTCAATTCGTGTCGAATAAGTTCGGATCTATCATATTACCGCCACCGGGTTAGTTCAAGTCCGGTCAGATTATTTCAGGTTTCGGATGTTTTTCGGGTAAGTTGACCGTGTCATTTTCGGGTCAACGTGTCGGGTTATTTCGGACTCGGGTCATTTTCGGGTCAATGAATAATAGAAAAAACGTGTTTAATATTATTACCTATTTTAACGTAAATAATTTTAAGTGTCCTTTTAAATTAGCCAGTTTAAGTCTTTTATGTTCAATTAGAGTTATATTTTGTCGGGTCATTTTCGGGATAGTGGTTTCGGATTAGGTCCTCTCGGGTCAGTTTCGGGTCACGTTCGGGTCATGTCGGGTCAATTCGAATTTCAGGTGACATTGGAGGGTTGTAGTTCGGGTCAATTTCGGGTCGGGTTAATCGAATCGGGTTAGTTTTGCCCCGTCTAATGACACATGCTTGTCTGCTTGATCATTCCAAAGAATCTATAAATACCCTTATTTATTAAAGGAACAACCACATAATCTATGTGACAAGCTCTCTTTAAAAGGAGGAATTTTAATGGACGGACCCCTCTAGATGTAGAAATTAATTAATCGCAACATGCAAAGATACAAGTAGACCTGTCAAACAGATTGGGCGGATCGGGTCGAATTCGGGCCGTGTCAAATGTAGGTCGGGTCATACGAGTTACGGGTCGGGTTAGGGTTATGATACGGTCAAGAAATAGTTTCTAACGCCTTTTTTTCTGATTTTTTTTATTGAAAATATGTTTTTTTTGATAAATATAAAACGTATTTAAAATTAATATTTTAATCATATTTAATGTTTACATTAACTAATTGACATAATTATTAAAATAAAGGTTTTTTAATAATAATTTTAACATTAAATATTATAAAATTTATATATAATTGATTTTTTAATTGTGTGTAATTTTTTAGTACTGAAAATAATAATTTGTTAACCATTTTTTCAAGTATAATATATAAATGTTAATTATTTAATAAAATTCTTAATTTACCTTTGACCCAATGGTCGACCGGGTCGGGCCGGTTTTGAACCTAAAATAACGGATCATTTCGGGTTCAGGTCAAACGGGTCGCCTGTTCGAAATTTCCGGGTCTTGAGCTTAGAAAAACAGGTCGGGTTGAGTCGGGTTTTCGGGTCGGGTCAGAATTTGGCAGGTGTAGATACAACTGTACAAGTGATGCAACCTATAAATATATATATCAGTTAAACGAAATTTGGGATTTCTAATAGCAAATTAAGCCTAACAAAATTAAAGCATTTTAAGCAAAGTTAGACAATTTTAAGATGAATGTCTTCTACAAAGCTCCAAAAACTGTGTATAGATCACTAGAAGAAATCTATTACGGATGGTATACCAAAAAAGAAAATAACTAAAAAGCTATTTATTTAAAATTTGAATTATCAAAAAATAAAATGAAATATCATAAGATAAAATGAAATAACAAAAAAATGAATATAAACAATAACACATTTATCATTCACACTACAACAAACTGTCACTTGTGCCACGATTTATGCCACAAAAATTTATAATTCGTGGCTTAATTTTGCTTAGGCACGGGAAACTTTCTTTCAATAATTTAGATAAATTTTATGCCACGAGAAAACTTTTCCCGTGAAAAAAAGTCAATTGCGCCACGAATTTGGCAACAGCCGTGGCTAATATTTTTTTAGCCGCGACATACATCTTGTATGTGGCAATGCATTTGCTTAGCCACGAATTAAGAAACACCTTGGCTAAATCTCTCAAGAATTGAATCAAGATATATTTATGTTAAGTAAAACGTAAACCGTGTTTTAAAAAAAATAAAATACAAATGCTGAATGAAATTTAGACAAATATAGATAATATCAATGTATATTTAGATATAAAATTTATAAAATGTTGTTAGTCCAGTGGTAGTCAGGTTAAACTTTGAAGCTTGCAGAAATGCAGGAGTTGAGAGGTCTTGGGTTCGACTACCAGCTGGGGCTAGAGCTGGCAAGGCTGACCCGACCCGAGTGACCCGACCCGAAACCCGAGCAAAACCGACCCGACCCGACCCGAGAATACTGCAACCCGAAACCGACCCGACCCGACCCGATGACGACCCGTAACCCGTTGACGACCCGAAAATCAGTGACCCGAACCCGACCCGAACCCGACCCGACATTGACCCGACCCGATATTGACCCGATTAAATTGACGCTCTGACAATTATTAACCTTAATAATGATCAAAATGAAAGTGATTTATTGTTTAAATTGATATGTTTGACTTAATAATGAATTAATTAAACCAAATAATAATTTAAAACTAGATTTAATGGAAAAATATTGAAATATTGCGAAAAAATAACCGGACCCGATTACGACCCGACCCAAACCCGACCGACCCGATGTATCATTTGACCCGAAAATGACCCGACCCGATAACGACCCGAACCCGACCCGACCCGACCCGAAAGGGTTGTCTGACCCGATACGACCCGAACCCGATACGACCCGAACCCGATATGACCCGACCCGAACCCGACCCGACTGACCCGATTGCCACCCCTAGCTGGGGCGATGATCACTTGGCCACTGCAACCCCCGAAGGGGGTGGCTTACATGGTCCATGTGGTGGTGCGGGAATGCATGGGCCCGGGGGGGATTCAACCCCCTCGCCACCAAAAAAAAAAAATTATAAAATACTTGATTATTTAATAAAAATTTGGTATTTTTTATTTTATCTAACAAGATTGAAACTTTTGTAAAATTATATACAAAATTTGGTATTGTTTTTTATTTTATTACAAATCAGAATTTTTAATCGTTTTATGTCATAACAAGGATAATTTAAACATTTATCTAAATAAATATTTATGTTTACAAAAATTGTGAATTTATGTTAATTTGTTTTGTTAATTTTAATTTAAAATTTATTATCTTGAAAAATATTTATAAAGGGTTTATCACATTTAAAAATATAACATATCAAATTAAATATATAAGTTAGTTATTTATTATATCTAATTTAAAAATCAAAACCTTATATATTATGAAACTATCTCATTCAAAAATTGATATATAACTTTATTTTTAATATTTTTATAAAAAAAAGAGATGAAATTTATTATGAAACTGCTTCTCGATCAACTCCAAATTTTTATGTTACTCCGTCTTTGTTTGAACTTATTCCGTTTGTCACTTAACCAATTTAAAATTTGAAATATGTGATTATTTAGATAGATGAAGAATAAGTTCAAAACCAGTTAAAATAAGTCACTTGAATTGCATTTGTAATCAATTTTTGATCAAAATGTATTTTATACGAGTAATTTAAAAAAATAATTATAAGTCTTATCTCATTCAAGTATTTATTTTTTTCTAGACATAACCAAAATTAATTTTTCACAAAATAAATTTCATCTCTTTTTTTTATAAAAATATTAAAAATAAAGTTGTATATCAATTTTTGAATGAGGTAGTTTCATAATATATAAGGTTTTGATTTTTAAATTAGATATAATAAATAACTAACTTATATATTTAATTTGATATGTTATATTTTTAAATGTGATAAACCCTTTATAAATATTTTTCAAGATAATAAATTTTAAATTAAAATTAATAAAACAAATTAACATAAATTCACAATTTTTGTAAACATAAATATTTATTTAGATAAATGTTTAAATTATCCTTGTTATGACATAAAACGATTAAAAATTCTGATTTGTAATAAAATAAAAAACAATACCAAATTTTGTATATAATTTTACAAAAGTTTCAATCTTGTTAGATAAAATAAAAAATACCAAATATTTATTAAATAATCAAGTATTTTATAATTTTTTTTTTTATCTAACAAGATTGAAACTTTTGTAAAATTATATACAAAATTTGGTATTGTTTTTTATTTTATTACAAATCAGAATTTTTAATCGTTTTATGTCATAACAAGGATAATTTAAACATTTATCTAAATAAATATTTATGTTTACAAAAATTGTGAATTTATGTTAATTTGTTTTATTAATTTTAATTTAAAATTTATTATCTTGAAAAATATTTATAAAGGGTTTATCACATTTAAAAATATAACATATCAAATTAAATATATAAGTTAGTTATTTATTATATCTAATTTAAAAATCAAAACCTTATATATTATGAAACTATCTCATTCAAAAATTGATATATAACTTTATTTTTAATATTTTTATAAAAAAAAGAGATGAAATTTATTTTGTGAAAAATTAATTTTGGTTATGTCTAGAAAAAAAAAAAAAGAGAATTAGATAAAAATATGATTAAATAGTATAAGTTCGCTAAAAAATGAAAATAAAAGATAATCTTCAACAAATTAATAAATCAATAAAGAAAAGAAAAAATATGTTGAAAATAAGCAATCACGGGGTATGTTTAAAATATGTTTAAAATAAACGATCAGTAATTTAAAATCAGTTTTATAAATAATATAAAATTTTTGAATAAAGAATCGATCAAGTAAAATAAGAAATCAGTTTAGAAAATAGTAAGTTGGAAGTTACTTTCTTTTATAATCTTTTTTTTTTCTTAAATTATACACTTATAATTTTTTTTTTAAATTACTCGTGTAAAATACATTTTGATCAAAAATTGATTACAAATGCAATTCAAGTGACTTATTCTAACTGGTTTTGAACTTATTCTTCATCTGTCTAAATAATCACATATTTCAAATTTTAAATTGGTTAAGTGACAAACGGAATAAGTTCAAACAAAGACGGAGTAACATAAAAATTTGGAGTTGATCGAGAAGCAGTTTTTTTTATTAAAGTGTACTTTAAAAGAGTTATTTTAGTAAATGTGCTTATAAGAAATATTTATAGAAAGTGAATTTTAAAAAAGAGTAATTTTTTATTTACGTTTTAAAAATATGAAAAAAAAATAAGAACTGCTATTGTAGAACAATTGTTTTTATTTTTTTGGCATAAAGTTACAACTTTTTGGTTAACAGTTGTAAAAAAGATTTTATTTTTTATTTTTATTTTTTAAAAAGAGTAATTTCTCACGCCTTTTTGCGTAGGAAAAAAATGAAGAGATTGGTAAAAGAGAAAATAAAATTAGAATGTCGCTAAATTAAGGAAAAAAAGATAACATGATTAAATTACCTTCTTGAGAAAATATTTTTGTTGATTTCGGCAAAAAAAAAAATGACTCAAAATCATTAAGCGGGAAGTAAACATCAAAAACTGAAGTTTTTTGGCCAAAATAATGTATTCTTCAGCAAAAATATGTAAATCAAGTAGCACTTTTATCTTCGACTGATAGTTAATATAGTTTTTGAAAGACAACAATCATTTTAAAAGGATTCAAAGTTCTAATTATAACAACAAATCTTAACTTTCATCTTTGAAAGGTCATCATAAAAACTCCACAGTTAAGCGTGCTTAGTTGAGAGTAGTCATGGGATGGGTGACCTCCTGGGAAGCTTCTCCGATGCGTACAAGTGTATTATTGGTGACACGAATAATAAGTATACGGTCCTACATAATTCAATATGTGAAAATATTTCGTTGTGAAAATAATAATAATTTTTTTCATTATATTAATTTATATATATATTTCGTTAGCCAAGAGAATAAATTTTCAGCCACAGGAGAAACCGTGGCTAAAATTGAAATTTAGCCACGATATTGTTTTTCTCGTGGCTATCAGTTAGTCATGGCCACTTGGACCACGAAAGGTATTCTCGTGGCAATATGCTTTAGCCACGGAAATTTAGCACTTGCTCCACGAATTTTATCGTGGCCCAAGTGCTAAATTGTAGTAGTGTCATTAACGGTTTAATGGTTTTAAGGGTGTGTTTGGTTCAAAGGGAAGTGAGAGGATTCATTTATCCCTCACTTGCCCCTCAGTTGCCCCTCAGTTGCTCTTTGTGAAGAGAGTTTGACCTGTCTTAAGTTTGCGACAGGTCGTCCCATCACAAATGAGAATTTGTGTTGAATCTTGGGGTAAGAGTTTGGTAGGAGATTAAAGGGTGTTGGATTGGAGTTAGAATCCATTCGGTATCTAACTCCATTCCAAAATGCTACAACCAAACATCGGAATCCATTCCAATCCATTTTAAAAGCTCCAACCAAACATCCCTAAGTGTGTTGAGATTTGAGAGAATAAGAGGCAACGAAAAATTTAGAGAAATTTGGAAGAAGATAAACAATTGAGAGGTAGAGGGAGACAAAGAAGTAATTAAGAAATGTCGAGTTTAGAATGGTTATATTATCAAATTTTGGGCTGGGCCATAACTTATATATGTGTTTTGCATTTGTATTTTTATTTCGGTTCCAGTTCACCGTATTTGTGGAAATCGACCTTAAAAAGAGGCTGTTTTGGGTTTTATGGTTCTGTTTTTACGATTCAATTGACAATAAACACCCCAATAATTTACAACGAGTTACGACTATCAATTCGTCAATATCTCAAAAAATTCAATAGTAAAGAACAACGTTTAACACCACCACAAGCTCTAACTGAATAGAAAACTATTTACAGTTTACCATAATTAATCCATCAATTTCTTATTAATAAAGTAACGAAATAACAACAACTTAAACTAAATTTATGATGCATTAATAATCGAAGGCAAAATATACAAAAATATCAAAATTATCAACCAACCCGCATATTGGGAAATTAAAGAGAACGAAATAAGAAACTCACTAAACATGTTCAGAAAGTCTCCTTTAAGACGAGTTGATTGACCCGTCTAAGCTTTAGACGGGTTGACCCGTCTTAAGCTTAAAACAGGTCAACCCCTCTTACAAAGAGTAAGTGGAGGGAGACAAGTGGGGGCTGCATTTGCCTCCTACTTGTACCCCACTTGCTCATTGTGAGGGGTGCTTGATCCGTTTTAAGCTTAAGATGGGTCGCCACATCTTAAATGAGAATTTGTGAAACATGTTAGTCACAAATTTGGAAGATTGCGAAAATATCTTACTATCACTTGAACAACGATAAGCGCATATTAGCATATATATTATGGTACATTCTTATTTAGGTATATCCGCGTTAAACTTAAAAGATTGAAACAATTTTTTATTCTATTTTTATACTTTCATATGCTTTTTTTTTTAGAATATAATTTTTGATGAAATAACGTTATTAGAATCTCATGTACAATGTTTTTTTGCTTCTTAATACAAAATTGGATATAAAATTGGTTTTTTATACTTCTTAATACTAACAACGTTTAATATAGGAAAATTTCTACTTTGGTGACCCGAGACTAGGGCAAATTTCACTTTAGTGTCCTGAGGTTTAGATAATTCCACTTTGGTGATCTGAAATTTGGATTATTTTCATTTTGGTGACATGAGTTTAAATAAAATCTCATTTTTGTCACCTAAAACATATATTTGTCAACTTTTATCTTAATTAATAATATTTTTAACATAATAAAGTGCAAAATAATATATTAAATTACACATTAATTAAAATAATAGCATAATTATTGCGAAAAAGCTTGCTTTATTATGTTCAATATATATTTTTTAGTACAAAACAATAAGAATGTTATTCATAGGTCATCAAAGGGAGAAGCAATCCAAAACTCAGGGCAGTAAAGTGCAATTATGCAAACCTTAAGACACGAAAGTGGAATTAGGCAAAACCTGAGGGCACCAAAGTGGTAATAATCCTTTAATATAGCATACTCGTGCAATTTACACCAACTTAAGACTAGTAATAAAAAAACAACGGAAAATTCCCACGGTATCTCTGAAGTTTGACAATTTGCTCGAAATACCTTTTTTTTTTTACCCGAGAAACTTTAAGTGGCCATTACTTGGGTTTACAAACTCGGAAAATGACGATTTTTTTTCCATATCGTTGATTTTTCTGAGCGCTACGATTTGAAAAAAAATTAGCCGTATTTGGATCCCGTGGCTAGGAGTTTTTGTATGTCAAAGTTTTATTCACCGAACAAACTTTGAGTGGCCATATCTCTTGGTCACGACTCACGAGTTTCGAACTTGCCAATTTTTTTTTTTCAAATCGTAGTTTCGGACAGATGAACGATTTGAAAAAAATAATCGTCATTTTCCGAGTTTGTATACACGAGTTATGACTACTTAAAGTTTTTCGTGTCAAAAATTTGGGTATTTCGTGCAAAATGTTAAAGTTCAGGGATATCGGTGGAATTTTACGAAAAATCAAACTACCCAAAAAGTATTCTGCCACGTCAGAAAACTCATCCACCCATTTGGCCACGTCATGACTATAACTACAAGTAGTCACCGCTTTGATTTTGATGATTTCCTTTGCTTGAAGGAAAACAAAGACTGACCAACCTTTCCCTTCCTCCCGATATATTTTGTTTGTGACGGAGCAACCCGTCGTAAGTTTAAGACGGTTCAGTCGTGTTAAATCGGGTCGGGTTAGATTGGGCATATCATATTATCGGGTTAATTTGGGTCGGGTTGGGTTGTTTCGGGTATTTTAAGTTTAATTTCGATATTTCACTCTTTATTTTAACGTAAATAATACTAAGTGAGCTTTAAAATTAGTCATTTCAAGTCTATTTTTCTAATTAGTGTTTATTTTGTCGGTCATTGTTAGTTTAGTAGTTTTGAATCGGGTCGTTTCAGGTTGTCGGGTCAGTTTCAGGTCAACAAAGTTCGGGTCATGTTCAGGACGGGTCAATTCGGGTTTCTGGTTACATCGGAAGGCTATAGACTTATAGTTCAAATCAATTTCGGCTCTCGGTCAGCCTTTTCGGTCGGAGTGGTTTTGCCAGGTTGATTATTACCCACTTTTAGTTTAGTTTTGATCATCAATTTTTATTTTAACGTAAATAATATAAAGTGTGATCTTAACTTAGCCATTCAAGTTCTTTTTTGTTCAATTAGAGTTATATTTTGTCAGGTCATATTACAGGTTGTGTGGTTTCGGGTCGGCTTAACAAAGCTTGGGCCCAGCCGGGTGTCAATTCAAGTTTTGCTTCACATTCAAGAGTTGTAGTTCTAGTCAATTTTAAATCTCGGGTCATCTTTTTTGGGCCGCATCAGTTTGATTTTGCCAAGTCTACTAAGCGGTACTCTCTCTATTGCAATTGGTTTTTAGATTGGAAAAAATATAATTTTTTTTTAAAAATATTTCAAAAATGATAATTTATAAAAAAACAATTAATGAATAATTATAAATATGTATTTGATTGATTAAAAACATAGGATTTTAAAAAAAAGTAATTCTTAAAAAAAGCTTGTCGTAAATAATGAGTTTTGATTCTAAATTATATTAGCACTTCTTAAATTTGTAAAAAAAAAAGAAAAAAGAGTCATAATAAAATTAAATTTGCCAAAACTTCAAAACCCTTTATATTACTCTTTATTTTGACTACCAATAGTTTTTCTTTTTGAATATAAATATTTTGGCAAAAAATAACAATCTTTCTATCAAAAATATATGAAATTGAAAGTTAAGAATTATATATTACGCAAAAAATATTTTGTTTTTTAGTTTTTCATAAGTTTAAATTGTTTTTTTTTTCTAAACTTTTATTATATATTCTAATTGTGATTGTTTTTTTTTCTAAAAGAAAACATAATAATTTTTTTTATTTGTATTTTTTTAAATTGAATTATATTTTAGGTTAAATATTTGTATTTTGTGATATGAGAAATTCAATTTCTCATGAGATTTTGGATAAAGCGTTGATTTTAAAATTTTATCAACTTATGGAGTCTAACTACGCCAATTGAAGTTTGAGCAACATAATCTCACGATTAGACAAACTAAGTGGCCTAATTCACCGATTTTTTTGTCCAGTCAAATTAGTACAATTTTTCTTTTATTTTAGTTCACCATATTATTTTGACTATTTACTAATATTTTTTTTAGATATCATAGAGTATTAAGGCTAAAGTTATAAAAATATTGAAATCTAATAATGGAGACTTTTAAATGTCATTATGATCAAATATGTAATATTTCTTTAAATATATACGTGTAATAAAATAGTAAAATTATCAATTTGTCGGGAGTAGTGAAAGTAATAGTAGTAACGGCCAAAATAGTGAAATTAATAAAATTAACTGTGAGAATAGCGAAAATAACAATAATAATGACGTTGAGAAATAAGTCGAGTTCAAAGACTGGACGATCGAAATAGCAGCCATTTTTCACAGAATATGTAATTGGAGTAATTGTATGATCAAACACTGTTTAATTTGATTTGCTTTGTTTGATTTTGTGTACTGCTTGGTCTGCTTCCTTTCTTTCTCGCCATTTATAGAAGGGGTAGACTCTAGCGTGTTGTTTTCATCCACAACTAGTTTTCGTACCCGTGCAATGTATGGGTTGTTTCTTATCTAATTGACCAATTTTCTTAGGAGTAACATACAAACCGCTTGTATATTGTCGGTGTACACTTCTAAGGGTCTATGGATTAGCTGCCTAAAGATAAATTTACCAAATAAAATGTGTCATTCACTATTTCTACAAACTATAACTTGTGTACTCAGGTAATCATTATATAAATACAACATTAATATAATCATCATCTATTTAGAAATGGGAACGCACTTTACAAAAACATAAATAATCATGAAAATGAAAATAGAGAATAACATATATAGACATAATATTATACACATTTAAATCTCAATATATAACAAACTTCTATATTGTTAACATTATCAACCACAAAAGTAAATCACTTGCAAACACTTCCCCTTAATCATGTTATATACTCCACCCTTTGTAATATTTAAGATGCTTAAGAACACGTGTTTCATGCAATAAAATCCCGATTATTCGTCAATTATATGAGGTATAATACAACCTTATGTATGAAAAATGCGTTGTAACTTTGTTTACTTAAAAAAGGTTGATCGTTATTCGCTAACCTAAAGAATCGGACTTAAGGATTATCAACTCTGAACTATATGAATATGTGACCGCCTAAACAGAAAAGTGCACACAAAATATTCGTGAGTACTATATAGTTATTATGACCTAGAAATAGAAAAATACATGTTCGTGGAAGAAGATAAGCAAAGTCTTCTATTTTGTATCCCACATATTGTAACTCCCCTTAATTAATAATATCTTTAATAACTCTTAAATTTTGAAATGTTTATGAGTCATAAATAAAGAATTTTCCCGTAAAACTAATAGTCGTCGTTTCACTTGAGAAATAGGTAAAAATGGTGGCACACGAAAAGCTATGGTTATATATTTGAAATTAAAGAATGTTATCCATTCACATCTTATTATAGACATACTATGATTACGTATCCTTAATTCTTGCCTAGTCAAGATTTGGAGACTTGAAAGATAGAAAAAGGACCTACATTATATAGATGACACAGTACATAATAAGATGCATTAGTTTGTTTTTTTATTAATATTGTATAGATAGAAATAAATAGAGATGTAGTATAAATTGTTATTTTAATTTTATTAACAAATATAAGGCAAAAAATTAATAGCTACTCTGCTTTAATTTATGTTTAATACTATAATTTTCCAACTTTTATTTTTTTAAAATTTTCTAATAATAAAACCTAAAAATTTAAAATTTAGTTTCTACATTTAAGTCTAATTGTTGATTTATTGTGCTTTAATTTGTGTTTAATGCTACATTTTTTTTAAAATTCTTTTAGTTTTAAAATAATGATGATGTGGCATGCTTTAAGGATGTAGAAAAGGTGAATGGTGAAAGGAAATGCTGAATTAAAAAATGACATCAGATATAAAATGAATCACTAAAATATACACATCTCATAACATTAATCAACCATTTTGATTGATTGATTTTTCAGTTTCAATTTTGCCTCATATTGAAATATATACAGGGATTAAAAATGTAAAAACTTGAAAATCTATAAATAACTTACTAAACAAAATAAGAAGTTATAAGTACCGTGCAATAGCATGAGGTCTATATGAATAAGCTACTCCGTATAAAACAAGTTGGAACACGTAGACACTTTTAACATACTAACTAGTTTTTATACCCGTGAAAATCACGGGTACGTTTCGTGTCATTGTGTAAGCTCACTTATAAACGTGACTAATAAAGGTATAGAACATGTTGACATCTTTGTTGCCTTGTTTTGATTATCGAGGCACGCAAAACCGTTTGATGCAGGAGCAAAGGGTACGGATTCTTAGGCCGAGTAGTATACACAGTTTCCTAGGAAGGGTAGAAGACACGGTGTCCGAAACCGTAGGATTAGTTAATTAGTTTATTTTATTTCAAATAAGATTAGGAAATCTTGTTAGTTTCCTAATACGAGTTAAAATTGTTATTTTATTATTATAGTTTATTTCCTAACTAGTTTAGGTAAGTTGGTTATTATCTTAATAGGAATAGGAGTTTGATTGAAGTAGTATAAATAGGAGCTCATTTGTAACAACCCGAAAAGTACCCAATTTTTCTAGTAAAAATATTTACTAACACTTTTCAGCAGACTTAAGTTTTTAAAATAGAATTTATTGTTTCGAGTCGTATTTTGAAATTCCGAGTTCGTATTTGGAATTTCTGAGAGATTTCATGAAAATCCCGTTTTTAGTCATCTTTGACTTTTCTTGACTTTTAAGTCGTCTTGACTTTTTTCTTGACTTTTAATGTCGTCATTGACTTTTCTTGACTTTAAGTCGTCATAAACTTTTCTTGACTTTTAAGTCATCTTTGACTTTTCTTGACTTTTCAGTCAACTTTGACTTTCGTTGACTTTTCCCGACTCGCCTTATAAGTTTGAAGACCGAAATTTATTTAAAAAAATAATATTTTTAATTTATTTTTATTTAGATTTATTAGAATTTATGATAATTTAATAAAATTATTTTGAATTTATTCGGAATTTATAATAAGGTTTTACGGTTTAAATCCGAGCATCATTTAACTATTCCCGAGTCATCGTAAATCCCGAAACAAAACCCGAAACTCGACTTTGGCATGAGTCACACGCCCATGTCATCTTTTCCACTCACAATTAGATCTTTTAATTGTTTCGATTAAACTAATACAAATATCTTAGATATTTGTTACTTTATCGATCCGTTAACTTAAACGCCGCAAATCGCTTCAAAAACAGACCCGATTCCTCACCTATCCACACGGCTCCTTTTCCCTCTAATAGGCCTTGATATTTTCTTTCTTTTAATTACAATAACATAATATCTAGATATTTGGTTTAATTAAACTTAATATCTAATTATATTTAATCAATTACCGTAATATAATTATAAAACCCGAGTCAATTCCGTAACATCAATTTCAAAACCCGACTCCATATTCCTTCTATATGTACACGGCACTCCCACTCCACTTTACTCACTAACTACCTTTCCATTTTACAATAAATCAACTTAAGATCTAATTAATCGTTCTTCATCGTTCTTCGTCGTTCTTCGTCGTTCTTCATCGTTCTTCGTCGTTCTTGAGCAAAATCATCATAAAACCTTCATTTCTTAATTAAATCCGTCCTAATTTATATTTCTAGAATCTCCTCTTCGCTCTCCATCTTCAAGTACGGTTTAATTTCAAATCCGACAAAATCGTTTTCAACATTTAATGATGGAAAATCAAGTTTAAGTTCTAATAATGTTTTTCTTGTCATTTCTTATAGGGGAAGATTTTGAAGACGAGTTTGGTGACTCGTATATATTAGGAGAAGATTAGTTGACGGGTTTCTTATTTTATACTTCTAATTTTGGTGCTAATTGATTTTGCTAGCTAAGGTAACGATTCCGAGTTACTCGACGATTTAATGTTACATATCCTTTGTTTCTTTTGTTTTTGGTTCATCTTTTGTTTTTGTTCATGTTATTATGATTTATGGATTTTTAGTAGTAACATGATAAGTAGTATGATTTTTGGTGTTGTATGGAATTTTTAATATGTTAGTGTTCTTGACATATTTGGATGATTTATTTATAACCATGATTTTTGTATGGATGATGGTTAAATTAGTTGTTAAAATGGTTGTTTGATAATTAAAATATGTTGGAAATAATTTGATGTTTGTTGTTGGGGAAAACCGTGTAGGGTGGCTGAATAAGGGCTGGAAAACCGACCCAAACCGGCCAGTTCAGGCCTGGTTCAGGCCGGTTCAGGCCGGTCCAGCCAGGTCTGGGTTGGTCCGGGTTTTGGTCTTTGGGTTTGTGTCGATACTTGATTGTTTTGTTTTTGTTTGGATGGGTTTTAAATATGTTCAGCATGCGGGAAATTTTAGGAAACGGTTTTTAGTAAAGTCGATAAAAATAGCCAAAACAGCCCAAATCAGCCGTGGGCCCAGTCCAGGCCCATGTTAGGTCCGGCCCAAAATCAGCCCATGAGCCCTCACTTTGGACTTGTGACGGTTTTTGAGTTTAGTGTTAATTTATCGTGTTTTGTAATTTTAGCAAGTGGGAAATGTTAATAAGTAAAATATTTAATTAAAAAGGTTTTTCATAAAATTATTATTTCTCACATGTTAGAAATTATGATACGGGATTATAGTTTAATTTGCTATCCTTTAAAGTCAAACGGGTTTTCGTAAGATTTAATAATTCACATGTTAGAATTTTTAATAAAATAACATGTAATGAATATGATGAATTTATGTTCAAGTCTATGTGGTAAAGACTCTGTTTCTAGCCGGTTTGACCAAACGGGTTTGGTCAACTAAGATCTAGTCAGCCCCGTTTTGACTGATGACCCGTCGCGGGACTCGGGTCGGGGATTTGTCTTCAAGTAAGGTTGTATTTAATTAATGAATTAGCCTTAGTAGATATGAGGCGATATGATATTTAAATATGATTTATATGCAATTAGTCACATGATAGGATGTTTTTCCCGTGACTGTTTGATTGTATGTTATATGTCGTGTTGACTAAGTACCCATAGAGAATTATGAGTATATGGCGTCTTGACCATTCTAATTCTAAATGAGTAGCTTGGACCATGACATAGATATGCCGTACTATCTTTAACGAGTATAAGTGTTCCTGGTTAATAGCTTTTGTGTCACGGCCTGGGGGGCGTTATCTCCAATTCGGGGCAAAATGGCTTGCCTAAGAGTTAGTTCCACTTTGGATTGGGAGCAAGCTTAAGTACTAGCCATCTCTGCTTGGGGGTCGCCTTAGTAGAGTTTCTCATGTACGGTTATGTTCATGGACGGGAATGGAATAGCTGTTGTCGCTAGTCTGATCCAGTCTAGGACAGTGAATGTCTTTCCTACTTGTGGTCTAACCTCGAGTTAACAGATAAGTCGTCTATTGACTGTACTAGGAACTTTGCCAGTGTTTGTAGAAGTATTTGTCTTTCATGTTTGATGATTCTATGAGTCTTAGAAGGTGAGATGCAAGCCGGCTAAGGTTGATATAGTTTGGATTACCGGTTGTTAACTGATTCACATGATATTATGTTTTGATTAGGGTTTGAGTGTATCATGGCCATGTTAAAGGTAACCTCTGAGCTAGCATACCAGCTTCCCTACCTCGTGTTATAGATTATTATCAGATTCACATGATAGCTTTCATATGATAGGTTATATGTTAGTTAATTGTATTCATAACATGAAAATCATATCGTATATGTTAAAGTGTTGTATTTTCCATATACATCTCTTTTATGTTATTCATGTTTTATTAAACTTGACATTTCGTGGCTGGGGAACTCGGAGTTTACTCCCCCCGACTGTGGCTTTCCGTGTGTTTTATATTTAACTGAATTCGGTTGGCAGGTTTTTGTGATGCATAACATTGGGTACATTGACGAGCTAGCAAGCGAAGTATTTACCTTGGACCTATTTTCGGTTCTTAGATTGTATATTATTATACACTCTTTTATTTCCGTATTTATACGGGAGATATGTCTTCCGTCTTGTATAATTCTTATGTATAATATTATTTTACTTTTGTTATGAACCTTTTTATTTATGACACCTTTGTTTATTTATTTAAAATAATTTTTTTTCTTTCCGCAAATTTGAGGGTGTCACAGACTTGTAGCTAGCTCTGAGACTTACTCCATTCCCTTAGGTTTATTTTGTTCCATATAGCTGCATTTAGTTTGCTTGAGGACAAGCAAATGTTTAGTTTGGGGAAGTTTGATGCGTGTATTTTATATAGACTTTCTAGTTCATATATGCACGCATTTCTATGTTATTTAAGTGATATTATATCGCTATATGCCCCTATTTGGCTACTTTGTACTTTCATTACCATTTTGTAGGTACAAGCTGTGTAGTAGCGGAAACCGAGCCAAAACAGTCCGCTTTGCATGCATTTAGGAGAATGGAAGGAACGGAACAGAAGTTCTTGCATGGGAAAGCGTGAAACCGCTCGCAATCAAGTCCAAAGCCGTGTCCAACACTGCACGAAAGGCCAAAAGACCTCGATCGATTATATATTTGGTCGATCGAGGAAAGTTGAAGAGAAAAGTTGCTCGATCGAGCTGTCCTGTGCTCGATCGAGTAGAAGCTGCTGAAAAGTTGCTCGATCGAGTAGAATTGTTACTCGATCGAGTGATTTCCTAGAATAAAGTCCTTGATCGAGTGATTATTTCCCTCGATCGAGTAGAATCTATCATGGGCCTTAAGTCCATAGCTTAATTAGGGTTAGAGAGTCGTGTTATGCCTATATAAGACTCTAATTGTCGTCAGTTTTGATGATTCAGATTCAGAATCATTAGGATTGTGAACCCTTAGGGTTCGGAATTATTAGCTCTAATCTTCCATTAGTTTCTGATCTTTATCTTTGGTTTGCATTCGGGTTTATCGACGTAGGATTTGTTCTTTACGCCGGATTTGCTAAGATTGTAAACTCCTTTCCTCTTTTCTCTCTTTACTCTTAACCTTTAGTCTAATTACTGTTTTCTTTTCTTAATTACTGCTTTGTTATTGTTCATGCTTGTTAATTACGGTTTTATTATGTCTTATGTCATATATTTAATCGTCTTTGTTAGCATAGTCTTTAAAATGAGTAGCTAATTCTGTTGTATGTTGGGATGAGGGAAACTGTAGTAGAGGCATGTTAGGATAGATTAGTTTAGCTAGTTGTGAGAATCGATCTTTGCAATTTAATTGAGGTTTAGTCGAATGAGTGCACGCAGGAGACTAGGCTAGGTAGTTAACCCCGACCTGGATCGAGAGATTGGAAGGGAAGGCTTGCTTAGAATTGATAGGTGACTCCTAAGAGGACGAGGGTTAATTAGGAAAATCCCTAGGGCGGTTTGAGACCGAGAGGAGAAAACCATTGCTCTTCTCATTAAAAGATTGACTGACTTAGTTGACCCGTAGATGCCGATACTTCAGTAGACCGAATCCTAGCATATTCTCTCTCTATCTTTATTTCTCTTTCTTTAATCTTATTTAGTTTAGTTAAAATCAACTTTCAAAACCCCCAGTTTGTTACTAGCAGATTTAGATTTCAGTTAATTAGTTCCTCCCTGTGGAGATCGACCCTACTTCCGCTATCTTCTTAGTTAGTAGACTTAGGTTTTATTTTTGGTGTATAACGACCACATCAAGCGGCTTTCATTCTATCACGAATGACCTTCACATTATCAATAGTCTCAACAAGAACATCGGGGCCTAAGTCACGAACATAACTCAATTGATTCCAACATATAGGACTCCGACATTTCCTTCCATAAAGAGCTTCATATGGAGCCATCTTGATAGATGCATGATAACTGTTGTTGTAAGAAAACTCCACCAACGGTAGACTCTTTTCCCAACTAGACTAAAAGTCAAGAGCACAAGCTCTAAGCAAGTCTTCTAAAGTCTGAATAGTTCTCTCAGTCTGACCATCCGTAGCGGCATGAAAAGCAGTACTCATCAACAACTTACTACCCATGGCTTCTTGCAAAGCCTTCCAAAATCTCGAACAGAACCTCGGATCTTGGTCGGATATAATCTCCATAGGAACTCCATGATATCTAACAATTTCATCCACATAGGCTTTTGCTAATCGGTCCAAACTCCAAGTTTCTTTGATCAGAATAAATCTAGCACACTTGGTCAAACGATCAACAACAAGCCAAACGGCATCTTTACCTCCAACGGTCCTCGGCAAAGCCATAACAAAATCCATAGAAATAGATTCCCACTTCTATAGCGGAATATCCAACGGTTGCAGCAATCCACCGGGCCTCTTGTGTTCAATCTTCACTAGTTGGCAAGTAAGACATCTTCCAACATAAGATACAACATCACCCTTCAAGTTCGGCCACCAAAACTGTAGCTTCAAATCCTTGTAGATCTTATCACCACCGGGGTGAATAGAATAAGGGGAAAGGTGAGCTTCATCAAGAACTCGCTTCCTCAAATTAAGAGCATTAGGAACAAATAAACGACCATGGAAACGAAGAACACCTTCATTATCAAACTTGAAATCTTTACCTTTACCTTCAAGAGGTTTGGCTTGAATAACTTGTAGGTAAGATCATCAACTTGGCTTTCACGGATTTCACGGAGAAACACAGGTTCGGCAATCATAGCACCAACATGAACAAATCCACGCTCTACGAATTCCAAACTCAACCTTCGAAACTCGGCACAAAGATCAACAGGTAATACATGCATAGAATTCAAAGCATGAGAAGCTTTCCTACTAAGAGCATCTGCAACAACATTAGCCTTCCCTTCATGATACAACAACTCAAAATCATAATCATTCACCAATTCCAACCATCTTCTTTGCCTCATATTCAACTCTTTTTGAGTAAATATGTACTTCAAACTTTTATGATCGGTGAATATACGACAATGAACTCCAATCAAGTAATGTCTCCATACTTTCAAAGCATGAACCACAGCGGCCAATTCTAGATCATGAGTAGGATAGTTCACTTCATGAACTCTCAATTGCCTTGAAGCATAAGCCACCACCTTCCGATTCTGCATAAGAACACAACCTAATCCCATCTTAGAAGCATCACAATAGACATCAAAGTCTACTCCATCCTCAGGCAAAGTCAACACCGGAGCGGTAGTTAACCTCTTCTTTAACTCTTGAAACGCTGCTTCACAAGCTTCATTCCATAGGAATTTGGTTTCCTTCTTCAATAACTGAGTCATCGGTCTAGCAAGCTTAGAGAAATCCTTGACAAACCTTCGGTAATAACCAGCTAAACCAAGAAAACTTCGAATCTCTCTAATATCGGTCGGACTCTTCCAATCAACAACGGCCTCAATTTTCGAAGGATCCACCATTACACCCTCTTTAGAAATCACATGCCCAAGAAAGGACACTTTAGGTAACCAAAATTCACACTTAGAGAACTTAGCATACCACTTCTGACGACGTAGAACACCCAAAATAATTCTCAAATGAATAGCATGCTCATCTTCGGACTTGGAGAAAATAAGAATATCATCAATGAAAACCACCACACACTTGTCAAGATACTCACTAAATGTGCGGTTCATTTGATCCATAAAGATAGCGGGAGCATTCGTCAATCCAAATGGCATCACCTTGAACTCATAATGTCCATACCTCGTACTAAAAGCGGTCTTCGGAATATCAATATCTCTAACCGGAATTTGATGATAACCGGATCTCAAATCAATCTTGGGAAAAGTAGAAGCACCCTTTAATTGATCAAACAAATCTTCAATTCTTGGTAAAGGATACCTATTCTTGATTGTAATCCGATTCAATTCACGATAATCAATACACAACCTCATAGAACCATCTTTCTTCTTCACAAAAAGAACAGGAGCACCCCAAGGCGAAGCACTTGGTCTAATAAAACCCTTTTCAATCATATCATCCAGCTGCTTCCTTAATTCTTTCAATTCGGACGGAGCCATACGATAAGGAGCTTTGGCTATTGGACCAGAACCAGGAACAAGATCAATAGAGAATTCAACATCTCTCTCGGGAGGAATCCCGGGCAAATCTTCGGGAAATACATCAACGAATTCTCGAACAATAGGCACATCTTCAATACTTGGCAAAGAGGTATTTGAAGAAGTCACAACACACAAGAATGCTTGGTGACCTTTTCTAACCATACTTACCAATTTCATAGCGGAAATTAAAGACACACCTTTACGGGGATGAGATCCCTTATAGGTTATTCTAACCCCTAAAGGACTCTTTAAGAAAATCTTTTGATCACGACACTCGAACCTAGCATGATACATTGCTAGCCAATCTATACCTAATATAAGTTCAAACTCTCCTAGAAGAAACTTAAGGAGATTAGCGGGAAAGATAGAACCCGAAATAGATATTGGTACATTTGGATAAAGAGTAGAACAAGAGATAACATCTCCGGATGGTAAGGATATGGGAGTATCCTCACTAGATGTAGGCTTGATAGATAATTTATTGGCATAAGACGATGACACAAAAGACATTGAAGCACCGGTATCAAATAAAATAAGACACGGTTGCTCTAAAATTGAGAACATACCCGTAATGATCTCGGGATGAGCGTTGGCTTCGCCACGACTCATGACAAAGATGGAACCCTTAGGTTTAGGAGGAGGAGGGGGCAACTTTCGATCGGGGCAATCGTCATAACGATGACCACCCTTTTGACAAAAGAAACACACATAAGGTCGGCTGTTACATGCCACACCGGGATGGTATGGTTGTCTACAACGATTACATTGACGACCTTGAGCTTGAGCTTGAGGAGCATAAGGCCTATGAGCCACATTTGAAGTAGCTCTAGGAATAAAAGGAGCATGATTTCTTGTATAAGCATTGGAAGGAGGATTGAATCTCCTCTTTCTAGCATAGGAATTAGAAGGAGACGGAATAAACGGTCTCTTCCCAAAAGCATTCGGCCTAGGAGCATAAGAAGGAGAGGGATTATTCATTAAAGCTTCATCTCTAATAGCCTTCATTGAATTCTCGGCCCACAAGGCATCATCATAAAGATCACCAAAGGAATTGGTATTCCTTCTCACTTTACTTTGCAGAACGGCACTCAACTTGTTACGATAATAGAATGCGCGGTCTTCATTATCTCGGATAAGCCTCGGCGCAAAATGAGCGAGCTTATTAAACTCCGTAGTAAACTCTTGAGCTGATAAGTTGCCTTGTTTAAAATCAATGAACTATTTAAGCTTTTGCTGCTTAAGCTCTTTAGGATAGAATCTACCCTCCACAAGAGCTTTGAAGCAAGCCCAGTTAAAGTCCTCTTCAAGAACAGCGGTGGCACTTGTGATAGCCCACCAGTTATCAGCTTCCCTCACTAGGAAATGCTTTGCGATCCTCACCTTGTCCTCCTCTCGGACTTGGTATAGATCGAACTGCTTCTCCATCTCACGGAACCAATCGAATAACTCCGTAGGGTCCAGTTCTCCACCATATGGTACGATCTTACTCCTTGCTATTTGTCCTGCTACCCAAGCATAGCCACCTTGATGGTTATCCTCCCTTATAGGGGGAACTTGGTTGGCATTAGCTAGAGCTGCATCTTGCTGATTTTTCATCACTTGAGTGAGAGCTTCCATCATAACATTCTCAGCTAATCGTGGTCTAACCATCTTCATAAGAAACAAAAACAAATTAAGTTACTCCTATCAATTAGCATAAACAAATAGACTACCAAGTAAAGTCCTTAACTTCTACCCAATCTCTCATTTATTATTTTAAGGCAAGTAGTTTAAGGTAGGGTTTACGTGTGTGCGTCGGAGCATCAAAGCCCTGATACCACGTGACAACCCTCGCCACATGCGAATTAAACATCAATCATGGTGATTAATAATAGCGGCAATAGGTAGTTTTAAAAACTTTTATACATGCAAGTTAAATAAAACGAGTATTTCTCAAAATATTAAAACTAAATAAGGAAATACAACAAAGAGACGGGGTCTCTCAAAATGTTAGCAAAGAACAAGTGTTTAGCAAAACTAGCTAAAATCGTCTATAGGTGAAACTTCCAGGGACAACGCCCGCTAGCTCACACCCGAACCCAAAATATCATAGCAAAAAGCCATCCATGCAAGCAACCTGTTCATCCATGAAAAACATGAATGCCACAGTCAGTGGGGAGTAACTCCGGGTTCTCCCAGCCATATCACATTAACCGTACATAGAAGGAAATACAAAAGTAAAATCATGCATATATAGATATACATGTGAGATACGATAAGAATAGATAGGCAATTCGATAGATAATGATAAGAGCATATGGAATACAAATCCGAATCCATCATGTTATTCAAAGACTCGGGGAAGACACTCTTAGGCAACCGAATACGCTCACTAGGGCTTACATCTCACCGTTAGCGGTATAAGTTTGATAAGATTGATACTCGACAAACAAACCATGCCAAGTCATGCGATGATCACAATAAATCCATCATATTATCATCCATTCAAACATACCAATACATAGACGATGCCCAATCATGCAATGACCATGAATAATAAGTCATGAAATCACGCATTCAAGAACGACGACACAAAGACGACATCTCTCACGGTAAATGAAACGCACTAGCACCGTGTACATGGCAAGTATGATTAACATGCATCCACGGGATAAACATTTCCCTGAACTCATACACGATGCTACATTTCGTATATGTAGACTAATTTCCTCCTGGTAGCACGACGATAATAATACGGTCCTAGTCTAAACCTGGCCAGATTCTCGGAATAAACGTGTTCCGATTCGACATGCGATAAACATTTCGCATCCAAGACTCGCTCTTACAAAGACGCCGAGTACCCCAAATTCGGTAGATCAATTCACGAAAGAGGCGGAAAAGAGCTCAAGCCTCATAACAAGCGGTACGCTACATGCAAATAACACCACCTCGCAAGTATACAACATTTGACGGCCGGGCCGATCAACGCATAGCGTTCAACTCCCAACAACGTCGTCGTATGCCCACTAACACATGCATTTAAGCAGTAGGATACCTCTCCGTTCCGACATTCCAGCCTTACGAACGGGAAGGTAGCCAAGGGAATGAGAGTACAAAGCACAAGACAAAATAGGGCTCAAACCGTATCATTTGTAAAAACCGACTCAAAGTGGGACATAGCAAAAACCGTCACAAAACATGTGATACAAGCGAATGAAATATCATATACCCAAAACATGAATATTATAAGTCACTACGTAAAATTATACGATAAACGGATCATGCGAACTATTATAAATTACGAGTTTTAGAAATTATATGAAAAACATACAGCCGTGTTCCAGGCCGGCATAGTGACTGGCGGCCGGTACCCCGGCTCGGAGCACAAGGCAAAAACCAAAAATCATAGAAAACAGGGTATGTGTTCCTGGCCGGTCAGGGGACCGGCGGCCGGGCACCCGGCCAGGACCACCCCTATACAAAAATTCCCAAAAATTTCAATGTTGTTACTGATGTGTTCCCAGCCGGTGGGCAGACCGGCGGCCGGTCACCCGGCTGGGAGCACCTCTTCACCCGTGAGCTTCCTTTACTTATCCAATTCATTTCAATTCTCATATATACTTCTAATAATTATCAACAATCAATATACATCATCAACATTCATCAAATAACAACATTCATTAATCATAACATGATTTCTAGGCTTCTCAATCGTATTCTAAATATGATTTCTAGCATATAAAACACGTAAATGATATCGAGTAACCCTTCACCGTTATCTTTAAGCGTCTTCACTACTCGTCAACCTCCTCTTCAATAAGGTAATAGTCTTTGTCGGGATCTTGGTGGTCACCACCTACAAATAGATCATAAAAGATGAATAAAAATCATCTTGAGAAAGACGGAAAGTTTGAAAAGCGAGAAAGACGATGATTTTAATATCAATACGGATAGAGGAAGGTAAGAAGAGAAGAATGAGACGAACTTACGCGAATTCTAGCAAAGAACGAATGAGCTATGAGAATTCTAAGATTGAAACAAAGAGGGAGGCAAGGGTTTGGTTGCTTAAAGAAGAAGAAATGTTGAATGTGTTTGTGTTTGTGAAATAGGTTAAGGGAGTGAGTGGAATAAGAAGGAAAAAGTCAAGGAAAGTCAAACTCGCATTAAGACGGGATTCTCATGGAATCTCGCGGAAATTCCAAATACGAACTCGGAAATTCTAAATTCGACTCGGAACAATAAATTCTAAATAAAAACTTAAATTTGCTGAAAAGTATTCGTAAAATATTTTCATTATAAAAATAGGGTACATTTCCGGGTGTTACATTACCAATAATCAATGCCGCCTACACCACCCACCACTCCCCCTGTCAACACCCTTCACCCACCAGCACCAAATTTTGCCACCACCTGCTTTCCCTTTGTTTCTTTTTTTTTCTTTTTTTTCAGATCTAAATACTCCACCTTCACTTCTCTCTCTCTCTCTCTCTCTGCCGTAGTGTGGGGACCTCACCACCACCGACACCCCGTCCTCCACCTGCTTCAGCCGCACGCCAGTGCTCACCACCCACGCGCCTCGACCACCTGCCGCCGCCAGTCCCCTACCCGACACTACACCCCTTTAATGGTCGACCACCTGCCGCCGCCAGTCCCCTACCCGACACTACCACCTGCCGCGCCTCGACCACCTGCCGCGCCTCGACCAAATTTGTTGTTGATTGTTGTGTTCGGTGGGTTACGATAGTGGTGGTTGTTTAATGGTTTTGGATGGTGGTGAATGCGTTTGTCGTGTGGTGTGGTGGTGGTGGTCGAATGGTGGTGGTCACATGGTGGTCCGGTCAAGTTTTTTGTGTTTTTTTTTTTATGGTTGTGTATTTTAAGATTTATTGTTACATTTGTTTTTCAAATTTCGTGTTATTGTGGTGGTTGTTTATTGTGTTTTCTTATTTTTTTAAAAACATTTCCATTTATTGTGTTATTGTTTAAAACTTTTCCAGATATGTTGTCTATTGAAGTAACACAAATCTTCTATTTAAGCTACATACTTTCTTTATTAAAGTCACATATATTGTTTATAAAAGTAACACAAAATAGCATTAAAAGTTACACCTTTTTTTTGTTTTTGTTCTTACATTTTTGTATAAAAAATGACTTTAAAGTAACACATTTTTTGGATTAATTTTATAAAGTAGATTTTTGAAAAAATAATTGTATTATCTCAATTTTTTTTAATGACAAAAAAGTTGTGGTTATTATTGGTTTTTATTTGGTATTATTGTTGACGGCGACGGAACTCGCTAATGGACTGGAGTTACACCCTTAAAAGACTAAAGTTACACTCTCAATGGATCAATGTTACACTCTCAATGGGCCAAAGTTACAGTATTAATGACTATAGTTCAAATCGTGAAAGATTTAATTAACACTATAAATTACTAAAGTTATACTCTCAATATAGTAAAGTTACATTCTGAAAAGGTTAGAATTACACCTTATATTAGTTAATTTTAAATTTTCAAAATAAGATGCCATAAAATTACTTGTTAAAATAAAATAACATTACTAAGGATTAAAGTTACACTTGTAAAAAGTTAAAGTCACACTCTAAAAATACGAAAATGTCATTAACTTGTCTTAAAATGACATAAAATTATTTGTGAAAATAAAATTACATTATTGATTAAAGTTATACTTGTAAAAGGCTAAAATTACACTCTGAAAATACGTAAAATATCATAAAGTTGTCACAAAATCAATTTTTAGTAGGAAATTACATTATTTTAGATTAAAGTTACACTCGTAAAAGGTTAAAGTTACACTATAAAAATACGTAAAATGTCAAAAACTTGTCTTAAAATCACTTTTTAGTACAAAGTTAGACTATTTTGGATTAAAGTTACACTTGCTAAGAGCTAAAGTTACACTCTAAAAATACGTAAAATGTCAAAAACTTGTCTTAAAATCACTATTTAGTATAAAGTTAGACTATTTTGAATTAAAGTTACACTTGTATAGGGCTAAAGTTACACTCTAAAAACACGTAAAATGTAAAAAACATGTCTTAAAATCGCTTTTTAGTATAATGTTACATTATTTTGGATTAAAGTTACACTCGTAAAAGGCTAAAGTTACACTAAAAAAATACGTAAAATGTCAAAACCGTGTCTTAAAATCAATTTTTAGTATAAAGTTACACTTTTTTGAATTAAAGTTACACTCGTAAAAGATCAAAGTTACACTTGTAAAACCGTATACTTATAGAAAAACAAAATTTACACTTGAACACAAAAGTTACACCCTAAAAATGCTAAAATGTCATCAACTTTAAGCTAGAGAGAGAAAGAAAATTAATTAGTATATAAGTAATGGATTAGTGTAATGGTTACTTTTTGCTTCTAATCTCAACCACCCACATTGAAAGATCTAAGGGCTCATAGGAGGACTTAGGGACTCAAAAGATATGATGGACTCATTTGAACCTTTCTATATATATATATATATATATATATATATATATATATATATATATATATATAGGGTCAGGATCCGGCGAGAACCACTAACATAATGAGAACCATGAGAACTCTCACTAAATCTCCACAAAATCTTGTTTCGAAAGTTTTGATGAATCATTTACAATTAGTTTAGTTTGTTCAATCAAAATATTTGCAATACATAAACAAATTTAGTGATTATATTAAAAAATATGTACTTAATAATGTACATATATTTGATTAGGCAAACTAAAACTACTCTAAATGCATGAAAACAAGCACTAGGTGCATGAAAATTGTTACATGCATGAAAATACTTACTAGGTGCATGAAAATAATTAGCTCTAGGTGCATGAAAACGAGTACTAGGTGCATGAAAAATTTTTAGATACATGAAACTGAGTACTATCTGCATTAAAAAGAGTAAAATCTATTTCGACTCGATTTCCGTCAGTAGCTTATTAATTTTCGGCTAAGAAATATGTTATCTAGCCATAATACTCTACGCCGATCCAAATATTTCGTTAGTTTTAAAAAATAAATTTTGTAAGGCGGAGTTCTCACGGTTCTCATTATCTTAGTGGTTCTCACCGTATCCCAATTCTATATATATATATAGAGAGAGAGAGAGTGAGCATCCGCTGAGTCTAGCTTCTTAGGTGAGTCCGTCCTACCTTCAAGGACCGTAGGATCTAATGAGATCAACGATCCTAATTAATTGAAAAGAAGATGCTGCCTTGCTTGACTTTCCTAACTGCAAATTGAAATACAATCTCTCTCTTTCTTCTCTCTCTCTCTCTAGTTTATTTCTTTCTAATTTTTCTCTGTTCTAATCGAAAGCAGCCAAAGCGAAAGAAAAAATTCATCAAGTTTCTGCAATAAATCAATAGTTCTAAGCGGTGAGAGCAATTAAATCAATAATATTAAGCGGTGAGATTTTATGTATCGGTGAGATTTTATGTATCCAAATCAAAGGACAAAAACAATGATTTCAATTGCAGGTTTGATTTATTATCCATTTAAGCATCAATTTCATTTCTACAACGAGATATTAGGTAATCTCAATTCTCAAATGCTAGTGTAAAGTTAAATAGAAATATGCAACAAAACAACTTAGATTGTTTTGTTCGACTAATTATATCAAATATTTTAGGTAATCTCAATTCTCTAATGCTAGTGTTTGAATTTGACTAAAACTCATATCCGTCCTTAGTCAACTTGTTTCTTTTCTTCTCTCCTGCAAATTCAGGAGGTAATATTCTCTGCTTCTCTTTTTTTATTTCATCTTCACTATTTTTTGTTTCATATGCTAGATTCATTTCTTGTTACATTGATTTGTTCCAAGTATATATTTAATATGATATTCAAGAGTGTATTTCATTATGTTTGTTAATTTTCTTAAAGATCGTTGATTTGTTAATTTGTTTATCGTTAGGGTGTGGAAAATGCAAATACTTTGATTTTTTGTAATTTAACTATGAACATTCACGGCTTTCAAACTCATATCGATCTTATATCTCTATTGAATAGTCTATTACTAGTATTGTTTTCTACCTTGTGTGATTTTACTGTATAATTAATATTTGTAAGATCATTGTTGTTACCTAGTGTGAAGTCGTAAATTGTGAGGATACTTTAGCTTTGTTTAAACAATTAGTTTTACTTGTGACTGATCTATCCGTCACAAGCTTGTGACGGGTCGAATCCCTCTCACAATTTTGCAAGTGGGAGGGCAAGTGGGAAATCAATGGTTTCCCACTTGCCCTCCTACTTGCAAGCTTGTAAGAGGGATCCGACCCGTCACAAGCTTGTGACGGAAAGTGACCATCACAAACGAGAATTTGTGTTGTTTAAAATACTTGAAACTAGTTGCTGTAATATTGTTACTGTACCATCATTATTGTATTGGATAATTTAGTTATTATTGATGAATGGTAATTATTATTTAACTGAAATTACAATATTGTTGTAACATTGTATATTTGCTGATGTAACATCACGGGTTTATGTTGTTGGGTTGTTTCCAAATAAATTTGATATTGTAATATATATAACATTACTATAAACCTACAAATTATGTTTTAACATTGATTATGGACCATTGATATTTGTATATGTTTTAATCATTAATGGTAGTATGTTTATTTTAAATGTCAAGTGTTTGTTCTTCGTTTAAAAGTCGTGAAGATAGGCGTGAAGAAGGCTATGTTATTGAAGCTCAGATGCTAGTAGAGACTTTAACATTGTTGTGATAATTTGATCTTTGATTATGATGTAGACTGCTTGTAAACTTTGTACACTGTTATGATGTCATACTGCAAATTAGCATATCAACAGCCACTTGTCTTTTGTTTTTGAAATGAATGAAAATTGGCACTTGAACATGTTTTCTCATGTTACTTTGATGAATCAATAATGTTACTGTAACCGTGTTACAGTAACACGATTACTGTATCATTATTACATACTATAATGTGTAAATGATGTTACTGTAACATTGTTACTTTAAAAATAGAAACACGATGTTACTGTAACATTGTTACTTTGAAAATAGAAAAATAATCTTTACCTTTAAAATTTTAGAATTACTCTGTAAGGCCGAGAGCACACCAAAAATACTGAACGTAAGGAAGTGACATGTAATACTTTGTCATATGTGCGGTTACAATCGGGGACGAAAACATCATAAGTGTGATTGAAAATAGTTTAGGGTTGGATTAGGGATGTGCGATATCTTATGGTGGGTGTGGTTACATGGGAGGACAAAAGCCCCATAAGTGAGACAAAAAATATCTATTCATAACTGTTTTTCTTGACAAGGGCAAGAGCACACATAAAAATGAAAACTCATTGTTACTGTATTACACTATTTTAACTGGCTTACATAGTATGCATGTTACAGTAACAACGTTATAATGTTGTGGATCCTTTTTGATGAATTAAATGAAACGGAGATGTTGCAGTAGTATTATGTTGTTCCGATGAATCACTGATGTTATAAGAGCATCTCGAATGGTAAGTAATAAGACTACTAGTTTAATTTTCCACATCATATTTTAAAGCTAATAGACTTTTAAGCTACAAAGTACCCCAATGGTAAAGGTACTAGTTTTGTGGCTTAACTTTTCATATGTGTGTATTTAATTGGTAGACTTTTTTATGTGAGTCCATTTAAGCTAGTAGCTCAAACTAAGTTAGTCTATGTGGAGCACTCCAATGGTTAAGCAAGTAGCTTGAAATTGTTTTTATTTGCAAGCAAGTCTTTTTGCTTAACTATTGGAGATGTTTTAATAAAACTATTACTTTAAAGTCAAAATAAGGATTAATGGTACCAATGTTACTATAATGAATAAATGGTGTTTAAAGTAACATTGTTACCCCATCCGTCTCATTCATTTGTTTGTCTTTTATATTCTTTGTGAGCGGTATTTTAACATTTCCAATTGTCCCATTTCTTTATTGAATCAACAATATAACATTAGAATGGTTACGATAATAAGTGTTCCGCCTGAAAATCAATTGAAAGTATGCGCAATTTGATTTGAAACAGTATTGTCTTACAATTTTACAATTAGCATCACCCAACTAAAAATATAGGACAAACACACAAAGTTGTGAACACCCTGACTTAACAAATTGTGAACGCCCTAACTCAACTATAGGCCACATTAGAAATAACTACGACTTCATGTGCATATCACTCTCTATTTTCAGAATTGAGATTTTCACATAATAAAAAAAAAAAGTTGAACTACCTTATATCTGAAAAGATGACAATCAATAGAACACAAGAAAAAACAATGTAAAGGTACAACAAATCTGAAAAAGGCAGTACCAAATTATACCCAGTTTTACATCAATAGAATATAAAAATAACATTAGATCTCCAAATATCCAGCAATTTAGCACCAAACCATGACTAATGTGACGATTTAAAAAAAAAAGTAACTAATCAAAACCTAAATACAAACATGAAGATAGGCGTATTATAATCTCGTTGATTCAATTGAATCAATCATCAACTGCTGGAATCGTGCATGATTGATAAGTGAATATTTGTATGATTTTAACCCCCAGTTTAGCTCAGTTTTGTATGTCATTTATGCTTTGTTAAGCCATTTTATGAGCTAATATCATCTTCTAGGCGAATTCCTGTGTTCTAACTTGTGTTGTAGGGAAAGTGACGTTTCTACGCCTTTTTTCTATATTCCCGAGCATTTGCCTAGAACCCGACGATTCGAAGAAGCAAGCTTGACCATGTGTAAAGCATTTCAAGAAGGTTCACTAACTTAAGAGAGGGAAGAAGCAAATACGGTTTCGTAGTTGTCGGAAGACCAATCAATTAGACGGGAGAATTCATCGCTTTACATCATACCCTATCAACAAACCCGATTGTATAAGTCAAGGGGGATGTTGGAAGACAAGTCAAGCAAAGGAAGATGAAGCGTTAGTCAAGAGCTTCCAGAAGACGACTTACCCGATCGGGTAAGTGTGTACCCGATCGGGGATGTGTGCTGCTCCAAGCATTGTGGCTCCTTCTTCCTAAATTTGCCCTATGTATTTAATGCCCGACCTCTTCTCCACGAAACCCTAATACTATAAATAGATGCTCTAGCCTCACAACATAAACACACTATCTCACACAATCTAATCTTATATCTCATACAATCTTCTTATTAGTTTTATCTTTAGTTTTAGTCTTTCTAGTTTAGTTTATCTTCTTCTTTTGTCTTTTGTTTCTAGTCTATTTCTGTCCATTTTCTATCAAAACATTAGTGTAGTTCAATAAGAATTTCAATCTTTGTATCTACTTTGTTGGGTTCAAGAGTTGTAATTCAAAGTACGGTATTTCTATGCGAGGGATTTCTATTATTGTTATCGCTTTCATCGTTGATCGTCACCTAGGTATTCCTAATTTATCCTTTGCTTATTGTTCTTTATTGCTTTCCATTTGATTGTTATTTTCTATTCATATCATTTAGATTCATTTTCATATTGTTATAATCGCAGTTTCATTTCTTAGATTGTCATATAGCGCCGTTATTATCGCCAAGAGTCTAAATTATTGTTAAAATCAACTAAATATGCTGATCTTAACTTTCATTGTTAATATCATCATAATCATGAGTGAGTAATCACCTTTCTAGGGTGTAGGGTAGCCATGTTAGATTGATTAAAAGATGATAATTGGATAAAAGAAATTATGCTTTTAAAACATTGTGTTTATGCATGTTTGAACTTTAACGATAGCTGACGATTCTTGATCACAATCATTGACTAGTATGGAATTCTTTTCCAAAGTAGATATACGAGATTTGAATAGACAAAGCATGACATAGTGGATTAAGACCTAGTAAATCGCACAAAAAGCCTGCTAGACCATCAGATCTATGATTGTAATGAACACACCATTCTTACGAACGCTCAATGAATTATTTGCATATCCCAAATCCAATTTCATCAATATGTCAATCTACATGTGTGAACCTATTTCCCTAGATACTTCTCATTATTGTTAAATCATCATTTGCTTTATTGTTTTCATTCTAGTTTGCTTTTTTTTTTTTTTTATTTATGTTCTTTATTAGTTTAGAATTCAAAACCTTAAAACCCAGAAAATTGTTAGGTAAAACTCAATTGTGAGACGATTCACAATCCATAGGAAACACCGTCTCCCTGAGGATCGACCCCTACTTCCCTAATTACATTAATTTGTTATTAGCCTAGTCTGGGTAATTTAACTTTGTATCGGGCTTGCGACAGGACCAATCAAATTTTGGCGCCGTTGCCGGGGAGCACGGTTTAGTTTTCCTTTTTATTGTGATTTTTATCACGATTAGTTTTATCTAGTCTTTAGGAACTCAAATTCCTTTAGACCTCTCTTGATTTTTCATCTTAGCTTTTCTATCTTATGCCCAGATCTTTTAGACTAAGGGCCCCTATTCCTTTGGACCCCGAACTAGAAAGAACTCTGCGTAGGAAATTAAAGCTATTCAACGAAATTTCAAAAGCTTCTGACATTTCAAGTTTAGATCGTATTCGTAAGAAATACTCGGATATCTTACCTAATCTTGAGGGAGAAGAAGATCCATTCTCATCCCCATTTCAAAAAATCAATCAACTTTCAACCAACATTCCATCTTCATCTTCACAACCAAAAATGGTTCGACTTTCCGACCATTCTAAACCCACCGCAGATACACTTCCAAAAGATATCGCTACACCTCAAATTACAGCCCAAAACTTCGAAATCAAACCTGCCTTCATCAATCTAATAGAAAGAAATCAATTTGGTGGCAATGCCACAGAAGATCCCAACCTTCATATCCAAAACTTCCGTGACTATTGATCCACGATTAGACAAACTGGAGTATCCCAAGAACATATTAGGGAAATGGTCTTTCCCTTCTCTTTAAGAGGAAAGGCAAAACTCTGGATCAATAGTCTTGACCGAGTTGCCTTAGGAATGGTCGACTGGGATGGTCTAGCTCTTGCTTTCTATCAAAAGTACTTCCCACCAGAACGAACCGCACTCTTACGAAGTCAAATTACTGGATTACGTCAGAGGGGCGACGAAAGCCTTTATGAGGCATGGGAAAGGTACAAAGAATTACAAAGAGAATGTCCTCATCATGGCCTTGATTCATGGTTCCTGGCTATCACATTCTACAACGGTTGTTGTGGCGAATCGCGTCGTATCCTCGACTCTGCTAACAATGATCGTTTCGATCAAATCGATTTAGAGATAGCTAGTGCGACTATCGAGTCAATGGTGTTGGAGCCAGTGTCCTCCACAGTTAGTGCAATAACATAAATAAATCTCCGTAGGTTCACAAGGTATACTTTGTATAATAATCAGTTGATTAACGTTTATCAATAACGGTTGGCTTGCTAGATAAGTTTGACGTTATTGTCATACAGATGGCGGTGATCAACTGGTCCCTAAACGTCACACCTAAAGGATGTGTTTGAGAGATGTGATTATTTGAGAAAATAATCATATTGATGCCCTAATATATGACTAAAAGGTTAGTCAGTGTATTTGACTAAAAGGTTAGTCAATGTGATGATGAGACGATTATTTAATAACGATTAAATAAAGTTAGCTGAGACGAATTAACTGTAATTCGTAAATTGGATATATAATGTAAGCTAATTAAACATAAACCGTTATAATTAATTGGCAAATTATAAATATACGGATATTTATAATTAATGATGTATTATAATGTCGGTCCATGTAAAACGACGATTATAAGATATTACATTATATTCGAAGCTAAAATGACCAAAAACGAATGTATCCAGATACACTCGGTTTTTAGTCAATGGGTAGTTATTTTGAGGAGACCAAATCTCCTCATATAAAAACCCAAATGTGCCGTGAGAAAGAGAAGGGAATTGGAGTTTATAATTCTAAAACCTAATTCTATTCTCTAGGGAGCCTCCATCTAAACATCTCACAAAGACAAAAGTTAACAGTAACTTTTGACAAAAATCACAAAACAAAAGTTAACAGTAACTTTAGTTCTCTTTCTAGCAAAGGAGAAGGGTATATCTCATACAATCTTGGGTGCAACGATTAGGAGGATATCTACTTTGATATCTCTGCTCTTTACGCCAATTGCTAGGACCGGAGGTTGATTTCTAAATCTCTACTCTTATTCATGTTTTTGTTTAAGACTAGCATTATCAAATTATTACTTTTCGTTATAATCCTATTATAATTGTTTTGTGGTAATACCGATTTCCCACAAGTGGTATCAGAGCATAGGCCACGAAATAGTTTTACTTTGATTTCATAAACCGAAACTGTTTATGCCGCTGTGTGTTTGACTCGATCGAGGACTTTAGTGTCTCGATCGAGCAGCTTTTTGTGATTTTTTGGTCGATCGAGTACCTTTGTCTGCTCGATCGAGCAGTTTTCTCAATTGTTTGGTCGATCGAGTACTTGTTTTGCTCGATCGAGCGGTGTTCTCAATTTTTTTGGTCGATCGAGTGATTTTTATACTCGATCGTGGTCCCTGTTTGTCGACTAGGAATAATTAGTCGATCGAGAGACTTTATTGTTTAATTTCTTCTCGATCGAGTACTTTACAGAATCGTATTTCCTTTCGTATTCGTTTTCATTTAGATTTATTTTGTTATTTTAATCTGTTAAAATAACATACAATAGATTTGTAGATGTTTTAATTTAATAAAGATTAGATTAAAATGAAAATGAAAATGATGTTGAATGAGTTTATCATTAGAAAGGATATTAATTTTTCCCAATTTTGTCGATAAGGACCGTGATGCTGAAAAAAAATTTTTGCCGAAAAATTTAAGCTAAAAAAATTTCTGTTTTTTTTTTTTGCTGTATTCAATTTTTTTTGGGCCTTTAATTGTACATTATTCGGATTGTGTATAATTAATGTGAATCGGTTCACATATGCTTAATATCTTACATTTTAAAGCAGTTTGAAATGTTTAGGATAGTTCATTTTATCAGTAAAATGAATCGAGATTGTAATTGATGTGGGTAATTACAGAATCACCGCATAATTATAATCGATGTTAAAGGGTGGTTTGGATAATAAAACATCGTAATAACTGTATTATGTCCTGTATGTTTTATTTTAGCTGGTGCTTTTATAATGTTTTTGGATTGTTTGAATGAATTTTTATCGTATTTTACTATCAGTTGTAACTTAGTGTGGCCTTAGTAGATTGTGTTACCGTAATGATGGTAACATAGTCTTGGATGTAATTTGAGATCTCGAATCTCCATTATTTTTAGTTTTGGGTTTTGAAATTAGTATGTAATAAATAGGATCTATGTAATTTTATTTATTGTAATTTCAAAGAAGACTAAAGATGGACATTGGAGCTCACTCCCGCTACATGGACCAAGAACGGTGATAAAGTCAAGCTTCGAGGGTCCAATCAGTTGGATTCCGAGTTGTATTTATTCTTTTTGGTAGGATAGGCCACACTAGGACATGTTTTTCCTTTACGTTTTTCATTCTCGTTTGCTTTCCATCACATGATAGATATAATTGCATCATATTCCGCCTAAACCAAACCACCTAAACCTAATAAAATGCATGTAAAATGATTCATATAGGTTGAATATTTTAATCATGGACATACAGATGTCACTCGCTTTTAGGACAATCACCTTAGTTAAATCATTCTCGAGTTGCTAGACATTCGTTCACTTAAAATGAATTTAAGTTAAGATGATGGGACCTTCCCCTATAAATTAAAATTGAGACTAGTCTTTATAGGGAAAACTACTATGAGCCCCTTCTTCGTCGGAAGTCATAATATGACCCCTTCTACGTTGGGTAAGTAGTGAGTGTTGACCTATTTTATCTCAACATTATAGTACGAGTAATATCTCGTGATTATGATGGACTATAGATAGAATTTACAGAAATTTATCGACCAGGAATTCTAAAAGTAGAATTAGCCAAGAGGTTGGCTTATCAATTTACAGAAATTGAGTCTTGGGATCATTTATATAATTCTTGAGGGAGGTCAATTGTATAAATGCACGAGTCATCGAATTAAACTGTTTTTCATTAGACTCAAATTTAAAACGATGAAACTTATCATATTTATTTTCTTTTTCCACAGTCATATATTCATATATAACTGCTAATAACAAATGGCTGGCCATACTGATGACCCAATGCCAAGTGCCACGCTCGGATGTGAGTCCTGGCTTAAGATGTTCATGGACACTATGAATCAGTCAACGCGACTGAAGATTAACGGGTCCAACTTTGCGGACTGGGAGGCGGCATTACGGAATGCAACCATTGCTGACGGTAAGCTCAAGTACTTGACTGAGCCACTACCGCCAAACCCAGGCCCCAATGCAGGAGCAAATGAATCACTTGCTTATAGTGATTTCGTAATGGAGGCGGGTGCGATAAAGAACGTACTCATCTTTTCAATGGAATCAAATTTGCAAAGGCGATTCATTGGCCATGGTTCAAACAAGATTTTCACCACGCTCTCTAACGAGTTCTAGAAAGCTCCAAGGATCGTTAGCTATGAGCATACCTATCGCTTCTTTGAAGCGAAACTCCAGAAGGGCCAAGCAGTCAGCCCACACATTCTTGAGATGATTGAGAATGTCGAGAAACTGGAGGCACTTGGTTGCAAAATCGATGAGAAGATCG